>CM035416.1:148350317-148655317 GCA_020310875.1 Ceratopteris richardii | reverse complement strand
GAAAGTCATATTAACGTCTTCTGGAGGCCAAACTTGGCCTATGAGACAAAAACCATGTACAAGTGTAGTAACCCTGTGTAGAAGATAAAATGAAATAAAAAGTATATCTCTACACAAAGCTATATAGGGCTGGAAAAGGGTGGGGAGACGTGGCTCTGACTCTGTAGATAGTGGCCACCTAATACATGGGGGATCCAAAATGTGAGTAAAACACCCTAGCTACTGGTGATGGGTGGAGGTGGGTGTAGTATGTTGTACATCGGTGGTGGTCTGAGTGCCTCTTGAAGGAAGACAACCCAGGGGGTGGTGGTACGCCTATGCTCCATCATGTGGTCGTAGGCAATCCTGATGCGTGAGATATCCTCCTGATATAGTCGTGGTCGAGGATATCCGCCCATGCGTGGTCGGCGTCGTGCTCTCTGTGCTTCTGCCTGGTGGAGAGTGAGCCCTATAGATGGACCTCTCTGATGTAGCTCAACTCGCTGAAAGAACTGGGTAATGGTCTGCTGGGTACTCACCCGTGGCTGATGTATGGGCTGTAGTGACCGCTCTCGCCTCTCGTATGCTGCTGTGAGAAAGCGTCCCAAGCGTCTCTGGTCTCCCATGGTCATGCACAGCTGGAATGACTCCTCGATCTAGAACTATGCTCGTAGGTCTAAGTATGCCGGACATCTGATAACAAAATGCTCCTCACTCTCTACCTCTGTCTGGCATACTGGGCACCACCTCTCCTCACGGGGGACTCCCCTGGACCGACCCCTCTCAATCTCGAGCTGATGTGATGAAACCGGAGCTGCCCAATGACGACTCATAGGTGGTGGGGAAGGTAGGTCTGCATGTATCTCGGAATCTCGATGAAGCCCGTGCCCGATATATGTAGAAAATGCTCGCGGTAGTAGAGCATTTTCAGTGGCAATGTACCCCTAGGGCTCACCCATGTCCTCTGTATGTATGTATGCCATATCTCCTGACGAATGATCCTATTCCTCTCTTGATGAGAGAGTGAGTAGGTGGGTGCATGAGAGTCGTACTGTAGTGGTGGTAGCTTGTCTATGTCAAAGCCATGGTGGGCAAGCCAGTCTCGTGTCTGTGCATACCATGAGGAGGTGTCGCCTGCTAATGCATGAGAGAGAGAGAGAGAGAGAGAGAGAGAGAGAGAGAGAGAGAGAGAGAGAGAGAGAGAGAGAGAGAGAGAGAGAGAGAGAGAGAGAGAGAGAGAGAGAGAGAGAGAGAGAGAGAGAGAGAGAGAGAGAGAGAGAGAGAGAGAGAGAGAGAGAGAGAGAGAGAGAGAGAGAGAGAGAGAGAGAGAGAGAGAGACATATATAGGCTACTTCCACAACCTCGAGCTTTTGACGGGGCAATCGTCTACCTCATGGTTTTACTACTAACTAGGACTCACGAGTGAGATGTATCTCTTACATCAAGGGTATCTTAGGTGATCTTTTTAGAGATCTAGGACTTCTACGGTTGATTTATATAGTCTCACGTATGTAAGACATGTGCACATGTAGACAATGTATGTTATGTCTTAGCGAGCATGTGGTTTTCATACCGCTTTGTGGAAGGATATATGCTCTCTCGTATATTGATGACTCTGATCCAAACATGAGTTGAGGGATTGGTGGATGATAGAAGAGGTGGTATGAGCACAGGACGTAGCCTTTGAATCCATAGGCACTAGGTTTGGAGAGGAATTCCACATGGTGGATCACAGAGCATATATGTAGTGAGGCTACTTAGAATGGGATGTCCGCACATGTTTCTATTTTGCCTTTAGGTAGCAAGTGCTAAATAGTGCTACCCATAGGACAAAGGATAGTGGTTTTTTTTGTGTCACTAATGAAGATTTCCATCTGAGAGAGGAACTTTTTCCTCCACAACTAGTGACGAAAGATACCGTGTGACAGAGGACTCATTCCTTTCGATGACATTTACCTTGTGACGATGATTATGATCCTCAAGATTCACATGGTAGTATTTATCATGAGGTCGAGGAATTTATTCTTGAATGATTGTAAGGGAGTAGTGCATCCAATATGTACGATTTGATTCATTGCATCATTTGCACATTATTTTTTGTTTGATTCCCAAGGCATTGATGGATTTTTTACATCTCTCTTTTTCTTTTTGCATTCTTTTATTTTCATGTATGAAATCAGGTCTTGGTCTTTGTTTTCGGCATGGTCTTCATATACTCTACCATAGGTGCTAGTGGACGACGAGTAATGGGTTGACTTTGTATAAGTATTAGAAACAGAACATGTGATTACACTCCGTGTTATGACATCTTGAGGGATATAGGACTAGTTGAGCACAACAATGATATTGGATGGATTGATCATTCACATGATGGTAGGGAATTTCGTGGTGAGCCTCATTTATGGCTTGTCCATCGGAGTCTGAGTTTGACTATCACATTCATTCTCCAGATGAAGGATGTCAAGATGGCAAACATGGTTCTAGTTCACATATGGTGGATAGAGGAATTCATCAATGTTTTTAACACTGAAATGGCATATGAACTATATTCTTATAGTGAGTTATGATTTTTTGCTTGTGCATTTTATGTTTGTAATCTCTATGATTGCATGTACTGCACATGATCAGATATTGGTTGATGGATATTTCTTGTTGCTTCGACTTTTGTGAAGAAGTATATTGAAGTGGGCTTTTTGAGATACATTTTCAAAGGTATTACCTAATGGTGATCGATACCCTCTTTTCAAGTGTAGTCTCTTTAGTTCCATAGAGATCTAGATTACATGCATCTTTCTCTCTGAGCTGACTTCCATATGATTGCCGTTTTCCTTCCGTAAGAAGTATCCATCCACATGCATGTAGTGCAAGGCGAGCATAGGCTAGGCACAAGGTACATGCATATGTTTGAGACCCTTTGGACTAGGTGTCCATAGAGATGCATGTATTATCATGCTAGTTGGGATTCGGTACAGGGTAAATGCATAAGGTAGGAACTTTCATCGGAGGTACTGATCTGGGTGCGCATGTTGCTATTGCTTGTGTGGCTAAGCACATAGCATGTGCATGTATATTGTCTCTCCTAGAGGGTCTTGATAGAGGAGAGTTTCTTACACTTGCAACACTTCGGAACTTTTTAAGCCATTTCCTTCCAAAAATACTCGGGTCTAAAATTGTCTAAATCCATCGAGAATATGACATGCCTTCTTTGGAGAAATTCGATCCCCTTCGCATTTCGTTGGTAATGATGCAAACACTTTCTGGCGGCCAACAATAGCAACTCCCTAAAATTTAGATGTGACCGTTGCGTTCCCATTGGTGCACTGATCAACTTTGAACAGTGGCAATACATCCAAAAATGCAATGTATTCCATGAAACCATGACTCTTCATCAGGTGACCCCAGCGAATGGTGTGCACCTCCTCTAGTGGCCAAGATAAACATCCCAACACCACCAACTCCTCCAAACTTAGCAGCTAACCAATCTGGCATTTGCCGAACTCGAGCTCTATTGGACCAAAGCTCATATCAACCATCAATCCACTGTCCCAATGGTTGACCTTAACTTGCTATGCAATTGTCCCTTCCATTCCAAGAGTTTCTGAGGGTAAACAACCATAGCAAAAAGAAAGAAAGAAAAAAAAGAAAATATGTATATTAAAACAAATAGGGAAAGCAAAAGCAAAAATATCACCTTCTGGTGACAGATGCAGAGTAATGTGAAGGATGTCTTGAAGGAAAGCTTCACAAGCCATTTTTCAAGAAGCATGGATACATAATCGTCACCAGAAATTTATAGATCATACATTCAGATGTTAATGGTCCATGAGATTAGGTTCAATTCAAGCTTTCAGGTATTTTATCACAGGAAGGACAAGAAGTCAGACAAAGAAAGATCGTGTATATAAAGTAAAGTATGCAGAACATTTTGAAACTCGTAACATTTTGACACTTACTTCATTTGAGAATGAACTTGATAGTGTCAAAGATGCATTATAAAGTGCTGTTTGGAAGAAAGCAATGCAAGAGAAGATTGATTCTATTTATAAGAATCAAACATGGAAGCTTTGTGAGTTACCAAAAGGTAAGAAAGCTATTAAATGGATCTTGAAGATCAAAAGAAAAGAAGATGGTACAATTGACAAATTGATAGGTATAACACAAGGTTAGTAGTCAAAGGTTATGCACATAAGTTTTCAAAACCACCGTATTTTATACTTCAAGGTTTTGTAGATTCTAATTGGAAAGGTGACAAAGACACACGAAGAAGTGCAAGTGGCTATTGCTTTTATGTTGGAGAATGCCTCATTTCATGGCTTTCCAAGAAACAACTCATAGTAGCTACATCTTCGAGTGAAGTAGAGTATAGAGTTTCCTTTATCACTTCAACTTGAAGCTATTTGGTGCACAAAATTCTTAGTTATCTTGATGTTCATGTTCATCTTCCTATGTAGATATTTTTAGATAGTGAAACTGTTTTGCTATTGCTATTGCAAATAATCCTATTCATCATGCAACGATAAAGCATATTGAAGTACACTATCATTACAATCAAGAATAGATATCTAAAAATTGAGCTTACTTATGTAGCTACGAGTGAGAATGTGGTAGATATATTTACCAAAGCATTATCTAAAGACAAACATAAGAAGTTATGCAGATTATTGCCTTATACCTTTATGACATTGAGGGGAGGGATTATTGGAAAACAATGTCCGAATGTCCCAAAATTGCAAAACTTCTAGCGACCCTAATTTTTAGACTTAGTACTTTGTGAGAGCTTTCTAATGGTATATAACATTGCACCATGAGGCAACATATATTCAACTAAAAGTCAAACCCTAATTTTGCTTTCCAAAGTGCTTTTCATCAGTTTTAAAATCAATGGCTGAGATTAATTGACTAAAAAGCTTAAGATCCAATATTTCATAATCAACCTCAGTAAAAGCATTTAAAAGGCAAAAAAAAATCTTAAAATAATAATAAAGAAGCCCATCCAAAAATAACGACACAAATTTTGAGATAGCTTTTTGGGCCGCTTTTTATGCTTTTCAATAAGTTTTTTTGCATAGGATGCCAAGGCAATATAAACAGAAGTTATTGGCACACTTTAGGAATCAAGTTTTGTGAGCTACCATCACACAAGCTATAGAGTTCTGAGCTAGGAGAACTCTTGGATGAGTTAGTGACGATTTGGAGGGGTTTGTGGCAGCCTACCATAGTGCCCAGAAACGGCGTTTCTGGGCCCCCAAAACGGAACGGCCGTTTTTGGGCCAACATTTTACAGAAATTTTTTTTGTGAGCAGCTCATTCGGAGCCTTATCCTAGGTCTTTTTTGAAGAATCCAGTCCCCGAGGGAGAGAGAGAGAGAGAGAGAGAGAGAGAGAGAGAGAGAGAGAGAGAGAGAGAGAGAGAGAGAGAGAGAGAGAGAGAGAGAGAGAGAGAGAGAGAGAGAGAGAGAGAGAGAGAGAGAGAGAGAGAGAGAGAGAGAGAGAGAGAGAGAGAGAGAGAGAGAGAGAGAGAGAGAGAGAGAGAGAGAGAGAGAGAGAGAGAGTATATATGTATTGTGTGTGATGTGTAGTATGTACTATGTACCATGTATGTACATTATGTGTGTGCAATAGTGCATGTATGTAATGTGTGTAGTATGTACTATGTATGTACTTATGTGTGTAGTACGTATGTAATATGTGTGTGTAGTATGTATGTATTTTACGTGTGTGTATTTATGTAGTATGTATGTATTGTGTGTAGTATGTATGTATATTATGTGTAGTATCATGTATATAATGTGTATGACATGTTTATGAATGTTCAATGCATGTATGTACTATGCATGAGTGTGTGCACTCAGCACACTGTGTGTCTGTCTCTCTCTCTCTCTCTATATGTGTGTGTGTGTGTGTGTGTATACACACACGTTTCCCCCATTTCCCGTTTCCCGTTTCTCGTTTCCCACCGTTTCCAAATTTTTGGAAACTCCGAAATTTCGTTTCCGACCGGTCCGAACCGATCGTTTCTAATCGTGCTGGGCACTATTCAGCCTACCCATCATCTTGTTCACACTCTCTTGGTGTGCATGCTGATTTTGTGAGTATAAGTTTCTTAATTTGAGGTTCTTCAAGTGTTGCTGCTGTACGAGGTCTTTTACCTACCACTTAAACCCGAGGAGGCTCCATAGTTACTGCTCAACATCATAGGAGACCTAATTTTAGAGTAAAATTTGCTGTGATAACTGTTTTCTACACTTTACACACTTCATATTGCACATATTCTCTCACATAATACCTCTTAGGTACTCTCTCTTTACATTTTGTACCTATAACCCTTTCATTCAACCTTTATTCAGTTTTGTAACATTACACACATTGTATATTGACATTTAGCATTTTAATTAGTGTGTAGTTAACATTCAATTGCTACACTTTTTTAAGTGTCTTCTCTCTATTCTATTGTCATTCATCTCATTTGATTTAGTCAAGGTGTGTTATGTGCTAAGGTTCTAAGTAATAGATTTTGTGAAAATCTTGGCATTAAGTGGGAGTTGACAGTTTCATACAACGGCTCTTCTAAAGGTGTGGTTGAAAGGTATGATACAACTCTTTATGAGAGGGTGAGATGCATATTGTCCACAACTTATCTCCCTCACCTCATGGTTTTCGGGGAGAGGTTTGCAATCAATCCTCTCATGTGTCCTTAAAAGGTGACATTCTTCAAGAGACTTGGCTTGACACCTTGTTGTCCACAGCTTATCTCCCTCACCCCATGGTTTTCGGGCAGAGGATTTGAAAACCGCAGTACATTAGCAATCGATCCCCTCAAGTGTCCTTAAAAGGTGACATTCCTCATGGTTTCTGTGTTGCTATGAGAGGATGAGATGCATGTTGTCAAGAACCTATCTCGCTCACCCCATGGTTTTTGGTGCAAGGTCTTGAAACTGCAGTACACATTCGCAATCGATCCCTTCACGTGTCCTTAAAAGGTGATATTCCTCAAGAGACTTGGTTTGACAAACTTGTTTTATATGACCATCTACACATCTTTGGCTGTGTCGCATTTGTGCAACACAACTAAAGATGACAAACCTGTTTGACATGCAAAGTCTATAAAAGGCATCTTCATGAGATATGGAGATAAGGTGAAATGGGCTACAAAATTTGGTTACCTGAGCTCAAAAAGGTAATATGCAGCCAAGATGTTGTATCTAATGTTGCAAGGCTGCATCAAAATGATTGTGCCTTAAAAAATAACTATAAAAGAATCAAATTTCTATGTATATCTGTTAAACCTGATTTTAACCCTTAGTATGTACCACATATGGACAGTGAAATAAGGCTCCTGAAGGGCATATGCAGTGACTTGTTCATGCTGAAAATGGGGCTGGAAATGATGTACAATAACCCATAAATAACAAGGAGGTCGATGTATTCCTGATGTCGATGCATTTCCAGAGAATGTGGATCATAGGGTAAGAAGATCTATATGTCATAGGAGACGTGTTGAAAGATATGGCACCTGTTTGCATCATGTTATCCTATCAGATGAGGGTGAGCCTCTTGCTTACAAAGTGGCAAAGTCATGTGAGTAGGAGTGGAAGCATGCTATTTAGGAAGAACTGAAAACTTTGCATACCAATGATACGTGGGACTCGGTTGAGTTTACCAAAGGTAGGAAAACTATTCCTACCAAATGGGTACGTAAAATCGAGAATGTCGGTGGTAAATCCAAGTACAAAGCAAGGCTGGTTGCAAAGGGATATGTCTAAAAGGAGGTTATAGACTTCCAAAAAGTATTTTCTCATGTGGTAAAAATGTGTTATTTGCTATCATGACTGCATTGGGTTTGGAGTTATTTATTCCAAAGGGATGTTAAAACAACCTTTTTGCATGGTGGTTTAGATGAGGAGTTGTACGTGAAAGAACCAGAAGGATATACCATTCTTGGAAAAGAGCATCTGGTATGCAAATTGAAAAGGAGTTTATAGGGGCTGAACCAAGCTCCTAGGCAATGGTATAAAAAGCTTGATGCATTCATGCTCAAACGTGGGTTTAAAAGAAGCTATGGAGACCACTGTTTGTACACCAAAAAGGATGATGATGGCAGCCCAATCATTCTCGTGCTGTATGCAGATGATATGTTGCTGGCTCAGAAAAAAAAGAGCACTCTAAATGCTCTAAAATAACAGCTGTACTCTGCATTCTCAATGAAAGACCTTAGAGAAGCTGAATATATCCTTGGTAAGAGGATCAAAAGGCAAAGATAACAGCACACATTGTATCTGTCATTAGAAAAATACATTGAAAAATTGCTGGACGGATTTAACAGGGCTGATGCAAAGCTCTTGGAGTGCCATGCAGCCATACATGAAGCTTTTTAAGGGAGATTGCCCAAAGGATGAGATGGCAACCAATGACATGAAAGGTGTTCCATATGCATCAGCTTTATGTGGGATATGGTTGCTATGAGGTCGAGCATACCCCATGTAGTGGGAGTTGTGAGATGTTTTATGGCTAATCTTTGCAAAGTTTGAATGCATTTGAATCTATCTTGAGGTATTTGAAAGGGACCAAAGGTAAATGCCAATGTTATGAAGGGTCCATTGGAGTTGAAAGTATTTTGTAATTTTGACATGGCAGGTGATGTGGATACATGTAATCCAGAGGTGAATATGTTTACACTTTTTGGGGGCGGGGGGGGAAGGGGGGGGGGGGGTGTGCCATTTCATGTTGTTCTAGAGTTTAGAGAATAGTAGCACTATTTACTAGTAAGGCTGAATATATTTCAGCCACAAAGCTTTCTAAAGAAGCTATTTGGTTAGCATGTGTATCCAATGAGTTTAGTGGGTTTATTTTGCATGACAAGGCACTTGTTTTTGGCTGTAATACTTTTAGTGTCATTTGTCTTGGAAAGATTGCCATGTTCCATGCTCTCACAAAGCATATTGATGCGAGATATCGCTTCATCACAAAGGTGTTAACAGTTAGGGGATGGCCTGATCATTTTGATCGAGGTCAACATTTTACAGAATCTTGGCAGATGCTCTCACTAAGTGTCTATCCAATGACCAACATCAACTATGTTTTCAGATGGTGGGAGTTTCTTAGCTTGAAGGAGCTTCCTTGGTCCATTAAGTGGAAGGTTGTAGGGGATAAAGGCCTGAAGGACTCCTTTTGTATATTTTGACACTTCCAACTGATAGCTCTCTTCAGGAGCTTTCCATATGTATTTCTTATTATATTTTTTGCCCCCCAAAGTGGGAAGATATAGGCATTTTTTATGATCTTTAATGACTTATGGCCACTTTGGTTTTTTTACATTTGGTCAAGTGACCAAAGTCCTTATTCTAGTAAATCTAAGGTGCTAACTCAAATTTCATGATAAGGACTTCTAGAAAACTTGCACGCACTTCTTCTTCATTATCTTCCTCATTTTTCTAACAAAGATCTCTCTCTCTCTCTGTACTTTCTCTCTCCACACAACAGCTGATCCTCTTGGTGTTTGGTCCAGCTGAGCACATCATCGCGTAGCTCTCTGTGGCCTCTTTTATGCATCTTCAATTGTTTTGTTTTGTTTTGTGCTTTTTCATTTTTTGCTTTTGTGTTCTACCATTGTTATTTGGTATGTGCTTCATATCTTTTGAACATATATAACTAATCTTATCCTGTGTTTTTGTTTGAACAGTGCTTTTGATTTTTGCTTTATGAACTTTTCTTTCTTTTGCTTTTGGGGCTCTCATTTATTTCCTTTTGCTTTTTTCCTCTCTTGTTTGTACTCCGTTGTGTTTCTGCTCCACCTCATCCTATGTTTTTTTGTGAACCTTTCTATTAGTTCTCATATGTTTTTTCTGATCTTATGGATGTAGTCTCTCTCTCTCTCTCTCTCCCCCCCCCCCCCCCCTCTCCCCCCCCCCCAACCATGTGAAAGATACCATGCTCAAAGCTGTTACTTAAGCTTTCCTTTTATGACATATTCATGTCACTTAACTTAGAGAAGGTAGTTTTGTTTGTGAGGTGTTGTATTACTGGCTCTGAGATTTCTCAGTTCTGAAACCATGCAGGGCGAACTTACTGTGAGCCCCATAAATGGATGCCGGGCAAGGGTAGAGTGACAATACAGTTTGGTTGCTGCTATAACTATGCTGTGGTATGGACTTTTCTGATTGTGTTTTGGATGTATCACCATAAAGCTATTCATATTCTATTCTCATGCTCTTACCTATTTTTTGTCATAATAGTGAATGCCATCTCCGAATACTTTTCAGGATAAAGAAGGGAATCCACCAGGAATTCTGCAAGCTGAACAGGTTGATGAGATTCCAAGCATGTTAAAAGTTATAATAAAAAGGCTTGTGCAATGGCATGTTTTACCTGCCTCGTGTGTCCCAGACAGCTGCATTGTCAATATTTATGATGTGGGTGATTGCATCCCTCCGCATATCGATCATCATGATTTTTTGCGCCCTTTTTGCACGCTCTCTCTTCTGACTGAGTGCAATATAGTATTTGGATCCAAATTATTCATTGTGAGCCCCGGCAAGTTTGAAGGATCGTTCTCTCTTTCATTGTCAGTAGGGTATGTAAATGAACGTAAGACCATTTATTTCAATTCTATTTTACCACATACTATGTTGTGTTTATATGAATATATTTTATGGATATCCTTTGGTCTTAAAAGCATTCTAATGAAGTGGTATGGATGCCTAGTTTAGGTCCGTTCTAGTATTTAATGGCAATAGTGCTGATATTGCAAAGCATGCTATTCCAGCAGTGCCTTCAAAGCGGTATGTAAGATGAATTTGCATGAGATCCAGGTAGGGGTGCATCATTATGATCTGAAGAATAAGCTAATATTTATTTGAGCAGGATTTCCATCACTTTCCGCAAAATGCATCCTTCAAAAAGACCATATGGGTTTTCACCAGATTTTTACTTCCTCAATGTACGGTCTCTTGATCTTTCACCTAAAGAGGGCTCTGAAATCGGACACGTGAATAGCAGACCAGATCAAAAAGAAAATCTCCCCTCTGATTGACACAGGAATGCTGTTAACTTCACTGAAACAAAGATGGCAAGAGTTTGGAGGATGGATCAATGGTGAGCATATTGTATGAATTTCAGCAAGGTAAAAAATAAACTAGGCTGAATGAATGTGTGAATGTGAAGCAATACAGGATACAGAGATTCACAGTTGACTTGTATGGAGACTCAGTTGGATGTAATCTACTGTCAGAGTAAAAGAAGCTTCTGAACCATTCTGGGTTTCAATTCCCATAAGCATCCAACAATCCTCTAACATGTTGGTAATTTATCATGTCGCAGAAATGCAATGCAATATGTAAGAGAATAGTAGATAGTAATGCCATAGAAACTAGCTCAAGCTTTTGGATGTTTCTATTTACAACATAGAAATCCTTACTCATAGATTGAATATGATTATAGCTGAAGTGTTGTTATGATGCCACTCAGTGTTCTCAAAAACACTTCAGAAGTTTTGGCAGATTTTGTTTAACTCACTTCACAACATTCATCATCATCTCAAGGCTCATTGGCAACATTTGATTTTAGAGCTGATTTGTATATTTGGGGAGTGCAAGGTCAAGGCTTCGATTCCTTTGTTCCTAAGACTACGTGGCCTTGTGCCATTTCAAATGAGTATCAACTTCTTTTAGGAGTGCAATATCAGCATTATTTGTGACTGCTCCACATGCGAGCCGTGTTCGTGCTTCCAGGCGGATGCTTCGGAGATTTATTCCAAGTCCGTTCCCCCTCCCCCTAGTTTATGCATGGTCGTTTGACTTGATGGATATATGCTATCTATTTTTTCATCATGGGCGCTGACCTTCCCCTTCTACGCTGTGCTTGGTTCATGTGTCCACCCATTGTATATACACCACTGACTTTTGGTCATCTGCACTCCTTAGTATGGTTCTTGCTACATGTGGTTCTATATACGCATGGTTGTCCTCCCCCTCTCCCAGATGTAATTCCTCTAGATTGTTGTGCTTCTATATTCCAAGGATAGAAAAATGCAAAGATAACAACAGAAAATAACAGGGACGATTGACAGTATATGACAAGCACATGTAAATTAAAGCAAACACATAAATTAATCTCAAATGTGATTTACAAAATGCATAAAGGGCACATGGAAAAATTTGAAAATCAATCTCTGATGTGATTTCAAAATGCCTTAAGAACACGTGTAAAACATGGAAAATCAATTGCAAAGAATTTTAGCGGACGTCTAATTTTACCCCATAAGTGAAGAAACAATCTATTTTTACCCCATAAGGAAAAAACATTTGCCCCATATCGTGCAGAAAATATGTAATCTCATAAACTTAATTTGGTCAAGTTCAATTTTGACTTGAACGTGATAGTAACGTTCTAGTAAGGTTACCCCCTATTGAAAGAATAGAAGTTCAACTTTTGAAGGTGAAAAACTTAAATAATTCCCTTTCTTAACCTAAATGTGTGGCAAAAATAATTGGACACTAGTTGAAGTAAAAAATTGATCTTCTTCCTTATTTGGAGATAAAACCCTTCTATATGGGTAGAGGCATAGTAGGCTTACTAGGACCTAGAAGACAATCATTGTCATCATTATTGCTAACATGTTTCATTCATCTCGCAATGATTCGTTGTTGCCGCAAGTTTTTCAAGAATGAAGTTTGAAGCATTCATTCTTATCATGGTATGATTTAATGCAATGTTTATACATCTTAATCAAGTTCTTCTTAGAGGACTTTGAATCAACAAAAGCTCTTTCATTTGAGATTAAACTTCTTTGAATTCTCTTAATCTCCTCACTCTTGATTGTTATGAGTATTCTACTTAAAAATTGGAGTTAGAATAGTATGAAGCATTGTCGCAACTAAATGATATGACCATGGTGGGATATTAAAAAATACTACATAGCTATGTCTTCTTTTATTAGTGCACATATTGAAGAAATTTTAGTTATATTGCTGTTGAATTTGTTGAGGTGCGTCAAGAATGCTTCTTCTGTTGACATCTGTAACTGAAGGAAAGCAATCATTAATGACATCTCACACTACTTAGACCTAACATCAAATATTGTGTCAAGCTTGATTTCTACTTCAATTTCGATGTTATAATGGATATGTGATGAATTTACTGAAGTTAAAACCCACAATGGATAAGCCTTATTCAATTTGAATAGCCATTGGTTGACCTTGTTCTAATCATACTCCAAGAGTAGCAACAATAGTATGTTCTCCTCCAAAATTTCATGATCCTTCTTTTGAACTGATTTGACCTATGTGGTTCTTGATCACTTGTCATGAATTGTGATTCATTAGAAGATGTTGAATCTTGGTTTGTGACCTATGGAATCTAACATCTTTGAATTTATTGATTGCCAATGAAAGACACAAAAAAAAAGAATAAAATTAGATTCAAAAGTCGAGAAGGGGTTTTGAAAGTTGAATATATAGTTTGAGAGAAAGGACAGAAGGATCAAAAGTTCATGAAGATAAAGCTGAAATTGAGAATTTACACAATCAAGGTAAGATGATTATATGATCATCTCTGTATATGAATTGCCACTAATCCAAACACACAAGAAAATTGATTAATAATAACATGAGATTTAAATAGAACCAAAAGTAAGATATAAAACTAAAATTATGAATGCACTTAATGTACCTATTGATATTTGAGATGACATAGAATCTTTTGATAAAAGATTATCTAAGATAAAATTTTTGATGTACTTAACATACCTGTTGATATATGCGATGGTGTGGGAAAAAGAAAATATAGTTGGTTGAGATTGTATAGCCTAAATTAGGGGCCCTACAAATTTTTTTGGTACAACTAAAGTATTCTTATATTCTTAGTGTAAGTCGAGTCTAATTGTAGGAAGAGACTGGTCTAAGGTAGAAAAGAGAGTCCGTTCTCCAAAATTGGTCTTACTGGTAGAGGAGACCAATTTCATTGAAATTGGTCTTATGGACGAATTTTCCCAGAATTGGTCCGATTTCTCAATTTCATCCAAGGCAAGACTACAACGATTCGTGAAGACTAAAGGAGTAGAGTAAGTGGGCAACCAACCACTACAAGCAGAGGATCCACCAAAAGCGATTGAGTAGATGTTGGTGTATTTCATCCAAGCCTAGTGCTTGATCACTCAATGTAAAACATCATTTGTGTACACTCTTAATGAGAGAAGTCATGAGAACATCCTCTTGTAATTCTTGAAAATAACTACCTTGAAGAGTAAACACCCTTTGAGGAAGTCGTGGCCTTGTTAGGCACGAATTACGAGCCAAAGTTAGGAGAGATTGATTAGCAAGAGATTCCCCAAACTTGAGGGAACTTTTAGGTACAACTCCTCCAAGTTTTGAATTCAAAAACTCCTATATATATGTTGACATATTTAGGTAGTGATGTGTGTGAACACTCTAGGACTTCCGGGGCACTTTTTTCCCTCTTTAGGAGGTTTTTTTCCCCTGGCTTGTAGATACATCTATTGCCCTAACGGGCTACTTATCTTTGTACATTCTAGTGGTGATACATTTTAGTATTGTGTGCTGTGCTCCAAGCTTCTTCTTCTTCCTTATGTTGTTCGCGTGCTTCCGCAAACGTCTAACTCCAACAATTGGTATCAAAGCAGATTGCCGCTTCATCTAGGGCGTCGCTGACATCTCTCCCACTGCAATCTTAGAATCCCACGAATTTTGGTGAGCATACTCAGGGTGTTTCGTGATCTGAGCTCGTTCGGACTCCGAACGCACTATCGTAGTGCATGTGCAGGCTATTTCATCTTTTTGTGCTAAAGGTATATAACAGTTTCGGTTAACCATCATAAACGTCTCGAAGTTTGCTACAAGTTTAACAGAATTCATCTGGGAACTTCTTTTCAACTTTTTGAGATAGAGTCAATTTTTTGCATCAAGGTATTTCAGTCACCAGCCATGGCTGAAAGCAATGATGTATTTCGTATGTTGGTTGTTGAGGATAAGTTGGATGGTACCAACTATCCGTTATGGGCTTATATGATGCGACATATATTGGTTGCAAAAGGACTGTGGAACATTGTGCAGGGTGTTGAAAAACGTCTTGTCACACCTGCAACTATTACAACTGTAGGTACTGAAGCTGATGTAGAAGGTGTCGAAGATGGTGATATTCTGCAGATTCCTGTTCGTGTTGCGGTTTCTGCTGCACCTATTGTAGAGCAAATTCATTGGGATGGCAAAGATGCCCATGCACATGCATTAATAGATTTTTCTATCAAACATGCCATTATTCCTCACATTGGCTCTTGCAGAATAGCTAAGGATGCCTGGGATACACTTACAACATTGTACCAAGCTAGGAATGAGGCTCGTGTTGCTTACCTCCGAAAACAGTTGGAGAGTGAGCACATGAATGATTCTATGGACAGTTTTTTGACAAAGATCAAGGATTTGAAGGAACAATTGATTTTAACTGATGAGGTCCTTCCTGATAGTTCACTTGTACAGACTGTTTTGAATGGTCTTCCTAACTCATATCAAGGTTTTGCTTCACTACAAGGAATACGGGCGCATAGCGACGGTTAAGGCGACACAATTTCGTCTCTATAAAATTGCAAAAAGCATCGCAACAAGCGTTGAGTGAGGACTGTCGATTAAACGACGAAGAAAACAACATTTTTTTCGACGTGTGGTGCGATGGGATGTGCGACGCTCGTAGTGAGCATGACTAAAGCGACGGTTTAAAAAAGCGTCGCATAAGTGACGTTTTTTTGCATCGCATAAGTGACGGTAAAGAACATTGCTTATGCAACACCAATTATAGTGGTTTTTACGACGCTTTACCATCACTTATACGACGGCTTGTTGACGAAAAAAAAATGTTGGGGGCTCTTTGATCGGCATGTTCACACATCTGATCGAAGAGCACTCCAACGTCCGCAATTGTGCTGCGCTTACGAGCTGAAACAAGTATATGTAGATTTGTTGTTTTGCCTAATCTCTATCTTATTGTCTCTCTCTGTCTTTGTTTCTCTCTTTCTACCTCTTTCTCTCTTTGAATTCTCTCTCTCTCTTTCTATTGCAGGTTATTCAAGAAGCTAACCAAGCAAAAAATATGGCTACCTATTGTAAGTACAATTTCCATTCTTTATATATCATTTGAATTGTGTTATTTTCATTAGTTAACATACTCACGCTTATTGATATGCACATATACACTTATACATGATGAAGATGCACACTCAAACATATACACATATACACATGCTATGGCACACACATATATGCACACCCATACATGTGCACTAATGAAAAGCATATTGCTGATTTTAAGGCTGATTTGCATGCCTCATTTGAGATGTTTGATTTGGGGCATTTGCATCACTATTTGGGCATTCACTTTATGCAAGTTGATGGTGGAATGGCTTTGTTTCAAACGAAATATATTGACACATTATTGCAACATTTTGGCCTTGAAGACTATAAGCCTATTGCCACTCCTATGGAGACAGGTTTACGATTGAGTCTTCATGATGCTGGAGATGCATTTGATGCTGTTCTCTATCAGCAGGCTGTTGGATGCTTGATTTACTCATCCATTACTCGACTAGACATTCAATTCGCTGTCTCACAGATGAGCAGGTTTATGCATTGCCCAGGAGTCAAGCATTGGCAGGTGGTTAAGCGCATCTTTCGCTTTGAGTGGTACTCAACTACTTGGGTTGTTTTATCCCAAGGGGGGATCACTACCACCAGATTTGCATGCTTTTTCTGACTCTGATTGGGCTGGCTGCTATGACACTCGTGTGTCCACTAGTGGCTTTTGCTTCATGCTTGGTAGCTCATGTATATCTTGGTTGAGCAAGAAGTAGCCTACTGTGGCAACTTCTAGTTGTGAGGCTTAGTATAGGGCATCTTTCATAGCGACTGTTGAGTGTGTGTGGCTCAGATGCCTTAAGGCTGATTTGGGTGTTTTTCAGTCTTCTACCACCACCATCTTCACCGACAGTCAGAGCGCATTGGAAGTTGCGAGGAACCCTGTGTTCCATGCTCACACTAAGCACATTGAGGTGCATTATCACTATGTCAGGGAGAGGTTCTATATTGGGGAGATCAGATTGGCATATGTGCCCACACAGGAGGACATTGTAGACCTTTTCATGAATGACTCTACCTAGGGAGAAGTTTGAAGCTTTTCGCAAAGCTTTGGGCTTACTTCCTTTTGTGGAGTGATTTCCACATAGCTTGGCACTTCCTTATACATGAGTGCCAGCTCCTTGTTCACGGCATCACTCCCAGGGGGCATTTGTTGATATATTTAGGTAGTGATGTGTGTGAACACACTAGGACTGCTTGGGTACTTTTTTCGCTCTTTAGGAGGTTTTTTTCCCCCGGCTTGTATATACGCCTATTGCCCTAATGGGCTACTTATCTTTGAACATTCTCTAGTAATATTTTAAGTATTGTGTGTTGTGCTCCAAGCTTCTTCTCCTTCCTTGTGCTGTTCACGTGCTTCCATAGATGTCTATCTCCAACACTCTCCACCTCATCCATATCTGCCTCTCCATAATACTCCTATATTACATATAACAAACATAAATAAGTAAAACAATTAAAACATCCATAAAAATAAAATTATTATATAAAATTTAATAATGCTCACAAAGGCATCCGGATGATCTCGCATATACTCGATCAAACACCGATATCCAAAATGTGTAGCATACTCGATCTTATGTTTCGTCGCATATCGGCCATAATCCTTTCGCTGCATTGAAACAAATAAAAAAGATTAGTTTCTTGCATTTTAACTAAAATAAAAAATATACTCACAATAACACATATACTTACAAATGTAGCTACAAAACCATGATGGCCCATTTGGCCTAGGTGTGATGTGTGGCCCGACTCAACTCTCTTCTTTGCAGCAGTCTGTTTATTTAAAGAATAAAGAAATACGTAAATTAAATATAAAAAATTACTAAAATATATGAAAATTATAAATATAAACTATTAATTTGTATACCTTCTACTGAGGAAATGACTCCTGAAGATGTAGCTATCTACGAAAAAACTGCCAAGTCTCAGGTGGTATGTTAGGTCACCTCTTATTTTTTCCAACATACAATATCTCTAGTTAATTTAATCTCAAACAAAAAAGAAGAATCAAAATACATACACATATATATAGACACATACACATACACATACCCACATACACATATACATGCAAACATATACACATACATATATGCATACATATACACATACATATATGCATACATATACACATACATATATGCATACATATACACATATACATATATACATACATACAACATAAACACACATATACATATCCACATATATATGTACACACATACACATGCATGCATATACACTCATTCATACAAAATACATGCATTTATCCCACAATAATGTGTATTTATATATATGTGCATATGTGTGTATGTGTAAATGTGTATATGTGAATATGTGTGTATGTGTAAATATGTATATGAGAATGTTTAGGTATGTAAATAATCATATTATTATATCAAATACCATTATTTGTAGATTCCAATCAATCAGATGGAACTCCACCACCGTCTCCTAATCATGCAAGGACTATATACTGTAAGTATATCAAACTTTTAATTTTAAATATATCTGATAGATACATAACTGATATATTTTTTTGTTTCTTGTTATAATCAAATTCGAATCAATCAGAGGGCACTCCACCACCTCCTACGCATGCAACAACTTCACATGTGTCCTCCGATAGGAATTATGATGAATTTTACTATCAAGAGCATATTATATGTTGGTGTAACTCTTGCTATGGCACGTATCGAAGACCACGATTGGAATGTATTGAACATGAGGCAGAGTATGGTACCTTTGAGCGTGCACCATCACCTGGTCAATGTGATAATGCTTGAGTATGTATTTTTTCTATAAATTAATGTGATTATTTTATTTAAAAACCATATACAAAATCATATTATTGTTGATATATAGGAATACTTGCTCGATGATGATGATGATGATAATTTTTATCATAATGTTAATATACCTCGTACACGTCATGGACTTGATGTTCATCAATTACAAGAAGAGGTTTCTAGAGATCCTCTACCTCCTGTTTAGAGACTGAAACGGCTAGAGATTATCCATTGCCAGCTCGTGATTGTTCTCTATTACAAACATATGATAGAAGAAGATATGGAGGATGGAATAGAGGACCACTTCCTTTAGATGGAGAGGTTTTCAACTTTTGGGGTAATCGTTATATGATTGCTCCATCCACTATTACTAATGATGGTTGTGGACTCTTTATTGTAGAGGATTTGTATGTGCCTCAGAACTCTGAAGTCACTCTTATGTCATTTTGTGGTCCTATATATGGATGGGGAGATTGGCATCGACTTGCACGTTATGTTCAAAGCATGATTACTTATGGAATATGCTTGAATGTAGCATCCCTTACTAGTAGAAGGATTTCACATGTAGAAAATGAAACATTATATATTGATGGAAGACCTTACACACATGGAAATATAGTAGGTTTAATAACTAGTAGTCTAGGGTTACATAATAGTTCAAGGAATAATTTCATATTTGAGGAGCGTGAAAATAATCATGAATCACCATACATGAGTAGATATGTATCAAGATACACAGTTGTCAATGCTATTACTACATTACATGCTGGTGATGAATTATTAGTGAATTATGGATGCTGTAGACCTCCAAGAGCACCTTTTATTTAGAGAGAGAATGAAAAGTTTCTATCCATATTTAATAACTTATATATTTAATTTTATGTTTAAAGTTTACTTTTTATTCATTTATGGAATACTAATGATTTTTATTCATGTGTGTAGATTCCAACGTATGATGTTGATGATATTCCTCCACACCATTCACAATTGCCAGTAAGACCTCATCTATCAGAAGCTTCTATGAGGAGGCTACGCAAAAGTGATCCTGTAAAATATGCAAGGTTGAAAGATCTATATTCAAAAGAAGATAAAGTACAAGATTTGTGCGACAATGATGAAGATGATGGCATGGCAGATTTTATTGAGGATTGGTATCAAAATGACAGTGAGAGCATTGATATTTCTAAAAATGAGAAATATCTTCGAAAGGAATGTCCAAAGCATCTATATGAAGGAAGTCGTTTGACACGACTAAGTGCGAGTTTACTTATTGTCAATGTTCAAAATCATTTTGGATGGAGTAATGTATCTGTTTCGACACTATTAAGGTATAATTTTCATTTTTCTATCTATTTATATATATACATGCATAAATATATACATATAAATACATGCATGTATAGACATACACATAATTATACATGAATGCATACACACATATAAACATACACACACATATACACACATACACATGTTATGAGAGTAAGGTCAAATTATACATACCTGTATCGAATGAAGATGTTTTGTCCATCTGGCCTTTAGAATTGTCCACCCAACCTTTAGAATCTTCTTGACACACCTGTTTCTCCTATTTTAGTTGACCTAATACCTATGCTGCTAACTTTTTTTAAGAAATTTGCATACAAATATTAAGTATCCGTTAGCTATGGAGCTATTAGGTCATTAGGAAAATGGGAGGACCAAATTTATCTTGAAGATTTTGAAGGATGGAAAAATAATTTTAGAGGATGGGCGGAAAGAAATCATCCATTCAATGCAGGTTTTTATTCTTACTTTATCTAAGGTAAGAATAAGAACTTGCATTGAATGGACACTTTCTCTCTGCCCATCCTTTAAAACTATTCATGCAGCTTTCAAGATCTTCAAGATAACTTTGGTCCTCCTCTTTTCCAAATGACCTAATACCTCCATAGCTAATTGATATTTTATATTTGTAAAATCTTCAAAATCTTCAAGATAAATTTGGTCCTCCTATTTTCCAAATGACCGAATACCTCCATAGCTAATTGATATTTTATATTTGTAAACAAATATGTAAGCCTTAGTTAGCAGACTATAAAATGGGAGATAGCCAGACAATTCAGTGGTCTAGATATCTATATGAAAGTCTACAAACCACAATAAACAAAACGAAAATTAGAAATGAAATCAAATATACACTGCTACATATGCATACATACACATATATACATACACATATATATACACATAAACATACATATACACGTTATGAGAGTAAAGTCAAATTATACATACCTGTATCGAATGAAGACATTTTGTCCATCTAACCTTTGGAATTATCCGCCCAACCTTTAGAATCTTCTTGACACATCTACTTCTCCTATTCTAGTCGACCTAATACCTGCGCTGCTAACTCTTTTATGAACTTCGCATACAAATATTAAGTACTAGTTAGCTATGGAGGTATTACGTCATTTGAAAAATAGGAGAAGTAAATTTACATCAAAGAATTTGAAGGGTGGAAGAATAATTTTAATGAATGGCTGGACACAAAGTGTTCATTCAGTGCAAGTTTTTGTTTTTACCTTAGCTACGATAAGAAAAAGAACTTGCATTGAATGAACACTTCATGTCCGCCCAACCTTTAGAATTATTCATCCATTTTCCAAAATTGTCGAGAGAAATTTGCTTGTCGTATTTTCAAACAACCTAATACCTCCATAGTTAGCTGATACTTAATCCATGTAAACAAATATGTAAGTCTTAATTATCAAGGCAGGTAATAGATTGACTATAAAATGGGAGACAACCAAACAATTCAGTGCTCTAGATATGAAAGTTTGCAAACCATAATATACAAAAAAAAAATGAAACCAAATATACACAGCTACACATGCATACATACATATACATACATACATACACATTCATACACATACATACACATACATACATACATAGATACATACATACATACATACATACATACACATATATACACACATACACATACACATATGCATACACATACATATATGCATGCACATACACATACATATATATACATACATATACACCTACAAAACACCTATACACACATACATTCATATACACATACACATACGTATACGCATGCACATGCATATACACATCCACATACACATACACATAAGAATACATATATATAAAATTATATGCATATATATATGTATATTTGTTTATTTATTTTTATTAATATGTCTTTTTTTTATGAGCTTACATGTTATTATCTGAAAAGTTTTTACCAAGTCAGAATATTCTTCCTACCTCACATGATGAAATGAAGAAGATAATGAACAATCTTGGTATAGATTATCAATGTATACATGCATGTCCTATTGATTGTATTTTATGTAGAGGTGAATATGCAGGCTCTTTGACATGTCCCAAATGTCAATCTCCTCAATATAAGGACGACGAAGGTAAAATCCCAAAAAAGGTATTGAGAATTTTCCATTGGCTCCACGGATTAGACATATGTTTCAAAGCCCCAAATTATCAAAGCTTTTGACATGGGGACATGATCATAAAAGTACTTTTGGAATAATCAGAATTCCTCATGATAGTGTTGCTTTTCAACATTGATTCTACATGGCCCGAATTCGCACAAAATCCATAGAATCTAAAGTTAGGAGTTGCATTAGATGGGGTTAATCTATTCTCCATGAAATCCAGTGAATGGTCAACATGGCTTGTGGTAGTCATAAACTACAATCTTCTACCATATCTTGGCATTAAAAAGGAACATTTAATGCTTTCACTATTAATCCCAGGAAAAAGACAAGTTAAAGATATAAATATATATCTTGCTCCTCTCGTTGACGATCTCCAAGAGTTATGGAGAGGTATTAATGTCATTGATGTATCGAAAAGCATCAATGAAAGACATATTACGGTCCATGGTATTGTGGCTTGGACTATTAAACGATTTTCCAGGATATGGTGTTTGTTCATGTATTGATGTAATTTTTTTATTCAATATGCATACAAATAAATATGATTTAATCTAATTATATTTTTATCATTTTCATGATGCAAGAATATCTACTAAGGGTTATAAAGCTTGTCCATATTGTGGTGATTGGTTGAGATCAATCTATAGTAAGAATCTCAACAAAAATATTTATCTTCGACATCGATGATTCTTGCGTGATGATCATCCATTAAGATCTAAAAGAGAAGAGATACATTTTAATGGAAAGCTTGAAACAACAGTGTCCAAAACCTATGATGCCTATGGATTGGTATAAAAAATGGATAGATGGACCTCTGATAGATCCAAAATTAGAAATCTTCAGTGATGATGAAGATAATGAGTATGTGAAGAGAGGTAAAGGAAAATTGGCACTCGCAGAGAACATATCAATATGGTATTCTTTGGAGTATTGGAAAGAGTTAAAAGTATGTCATCTTCTTGATTCCATGCATATATTCAAGAATATTGGTTATTCACTATGGCAGCATCTTCTTGGACTAAAAGATACCATAGCACCAAGGAATGATCTGAAAGATCAAAACTCAAAACCAAAGTTATGGCCAATTTTTGATAGACATCGATAGGAAACGACTTATGCACCTGCTCCTTGGGTACTTACAACAAAAGAGATATAGACTATCAACAATAGGATTCGATTGATTCAGACTCCTATAGGATATGGAGCATCTTTCCAAAACATGTTTACTATGGATGATAAGAGCTTATCTGGGTTAAAGACCCATGACTGGCATAACTTTTCAAAACATATTTTACCTTTGGTTATCGATGGATGTACAACGAAAGGAGTAGGAGATGTGATCTATCGTCTTGGATCGCTTATAAGGTAATTATGATACTTTTACATTTAATATATATGAATATTTGATATCTTTTATTTTTGAATTAACTTCTTTATGATTTTTTTTATGATATGTGTAGGTGGATTACATCAAAAGAGATTGACAAAAACTCGATCCCACAAAAAAAACATGAATGCAAAGAGCTACTATGTTTGATGGAGAAAGAGCTTCCTACTTCATTTTTTGATATTCTGGTTCATTTATTAGTCCATCTTGTAGATGAAATAGAGATTTTAGGTGTTGTCAACACTCGATGGATGTTTTGGGTCAAGCGATTTATGGGAATATTAAAAGGTTATGTGCGACAAAGAGCGAAACCAGAAGGATCCATGGCAAAGGGTTGGATGCTTGAAGAGTGCATGTATTATGTGAGTGAGTATCTTGAAAGAGTTCATGAAGAAGCTCCACGTGCATGGACCAACGAGTCTCCTTCAAAAATAATAGATGAGGTATTATCAGGTACGGGAGTTCCATTTTTATTTATGATGTTTCTACTTTTGTAGCATATAATAGCGAATGCATGCAAGCATTCCTTAGGGAGTACGGACATGAACTTCAAAATCTCCCAAGTAAAAGGTGAAGAAACAAAAGATATAGATGTAATCTCGATAATAATGAGATTACAAATATATCTTCTTTCATGGATTGGCTATATAGTCGTTTGCAACGTGCCAACACAAATAATGAAGAAATCTCAGATGAGCAGAGAGAGTTGATGATAGGTTGTGAACAAAAGATAATTTTATTTTAATAATATTTTGTTTTTTTCATATATGTATATTAGTTTCTATTTACTAATTTAATTTCTTTTGCAGGCTCAAATGTTCACTAATTTGTGGGCTTTTGGACAACATATTAAAATCAAAGCCATTGATTCTTTACGTAAAACAGAGGATTCTAGTATTGTTGCTTCTTTCAAGCAACTATCACGTGCTAACTCAAAAGACACGAACCTTATAGATGGCGAACTTGGTTACGTGAGAACTGTTGTTGGTATCTATGAAATATCATTTCGTACATTCAAACAGGTAGAAAAAAGTTTATATTTTTTATGATAGAGTTAGTTATTTTTTTAAGCACCTAATAATGGGTTTTTATTTTTATATATTTTGATAGGTCATTTTGAAGGTTGTCTAGTTTCGAGCAGAGTATAAAGGTAGTAATTCCACATTAAGAAAGGAATTATCTGGGTTTTGGGCACTTGATTCTTCCAAGGTAATGGGATCTACTAAAGAACCATATGTTCTTCCTAGGCATATTGAACAAACACTTTTTTATAAAAACCCAGATGCTCACCCTTGGTGGCAAGTCATTCATGTTCAACCTAGAGGTGGGTCATTGTTTGAACAGTTTATTGTTAGAGAGATCGAAGAAAGTCCTCTTGATGATTCACCATCAGATACTCATACATCAACATCTAAAAGAGAAATTAGAATCATTATACGTGATAATGATACTAATCTTTTTGATGAAGAGGATAATACTCTACATGTTGATTCTACTGATGATGAAGAAGAATTACCAGAAATCAATATTAATCCATCAATAGATGATGTGACTCATGAGAACACATATTTAACAATAGAAGAAATAAATGAAATCAATAAAGATGATGATGATGAGACTATATTGATGTCTTACCAAAATGATGGCAATAATGAAAACATATGAGCATATTAGATAGTAAATTCTGCTCTAGTTATCGATCAATAACTTGAAGCTTGTGAAATAATAGATTCTTTATTCAACTTGAATATCAATGAATCCTACTAGAGAGATGAAATCATGTTCTTTTAAGTTAGAACATGAAGCTCGAGGGTATGCCTAATTATTTTATATATAGCTTTATCTTCGAGGAAAATTTTTCTCATGTATGTATGCATATGTGTGTGTATTCATGTGTATTATATGTATGCATGTGTTAGTATGCATATATATGTGTTTCATCTGTATTATGTGTTTGTGTTTCATGTGAATTATATGTATATATGTGCTAGTATGTGTACGTATATATATGCATATGCATTTGTGTAAAATATTCATGTATTCATGTAATATATGCAAGTGTTTATAATTGTGTATGTATGTATAAGTATACATGTGTGCATGTAGGCATGTATATGTGATATGTACATGTATATATGTCTATGTGTAAAGGTGTACATGTAAATATGTATGCATGTATATATATTTATTAGTGCATTTAGGCATGTATGTGTGATGCACAATGTATCTAATCCATTTTATATTTATGTATGTGTATCTACATGATGTATATATATGTTTATATATATTATGATCCTCGTTGTTTCGAGTAGCTATATATAGAGGCATAAGGTTGGGAGGAGAAACATCTCTCTAGTAGGACATCGGAGGAATAGATGCAATGTGTACATATACTTCAATCATATGGATAAAAGGCTGAATTAAAGTTTCTAAATTAGGGGTTTTAAAACCCTAATATCAAAATTAGTGTTTTCAAATTAGGATTTTTGAAATAGGATTTCTGAATTAGAATATTTATAATAGGGTTTTTGAATTAGGATATATTAGGATTAGTGTTTTCGAATTATGATTTTTGAAATTGGATTTCTGAATTAGAATATTTATAATAGGATATATTATATATATGCATGCGTGTGTATGTATGTGTATCTATATGTGTGTATGCATGTGTGCATATGTATGTGTATCTATATGTGCATATGCATATGTTGTGTGTGTGTGTATGCATGTGTATATGTATATATGCATGTAAATATGATTATGTGAGTCTATGTGTGTGTACATATGATTATGTACGTGTATGTGTATATGAGTATGTGTCTATGTGTGTATTCATTATATGTGTGTAACTGCATGCATGTGTATGTGTGTGTAAAATGTGCATATATGTGTGTATGTATAAATGTGCATGTATCTGTATAGTATGGATATAGAGGAAGGAAGGATTACAACAACTACACTAAAGATCAAAGTCAAGAGGACCCACTACTTCTCATGAACCTATCATTGAAGCAAGGTAAGGATGATGACCATGTTTTCTATATTGATTCAAGGTGCTCAAATCATGTATGAAGAAATGTAGCATTGCTCTCAGATTTAGGAGATCTCAAGAACAAACATGAAGTGCATACAGGTGATTATACAAGACATTCAGTGGAAAAAATAGGTAATATCAAGACGTTAGATGACAACTTGAATCTTCTAAGAAAGGTGTTGTATGTACCTACAATAACCAAAAATTTGACAATTTTTGATCAAATTGTAGAGAAAAGATTGCAGGTTAGATTTACAAGACATGGAGCATATGTGGAAGACCTCAAGCAAGGCTTTAGAAGGATTGCCAAAGGAGAAAAGACAAGAAGACTCTTCACCTTTGAAGTGGAGGACACCAAGAACATAGCTGTTGAAGCTCAAGGCAAGCATGGAAGTGCATCAAGAAGTGGACACACAAGAAAAGGGAGCAAGTAGGAAGCTCCAAGAAGTGTATGTCAAATTTTCACAAGAATTCCCTATAAAAATAGTGATTTTCATCACTAAAAACCATTGTAAATACCATTTTCCATTTTTGTAACTCCATTTTGTTCAAGCCGAGGAGTGCTCGAGCTTGAGGAGTATTAGAAGTATCATCCTACCAATTTTCATAATTTTTAGACTTCGTTTGAGCCTTCAAATAAGCCTTGGAACCTAATTTTTAACTAGGCTGGAGACTAGGTCTGGACAGGGCCAAAACTAGTAAAAAAAAACTATAAAAAGAGCTAGAGAGCTCATTTTTGGGGTTAGCTGGTTAGAGAATAGAGCTTTTGTAAGAGAACTCTTTGGAAATCAAAGCTTTCCATTGTTCCTCTCTTTGATCTTACCTTGTGTGTGCGTGTGTGTATGTGTGTGCATGTTTGTGTGCTTTCACTCATGCACTTGTGCCTTCACTTGCTCGTGGTCTTCATACCGATCCTCACGTCTCCGGGGATTGACAAGTAAAGGAGGTGGTGCTTATGCTTGAGCTACACCAAATTTTGGCGCCATCTTCTTCTTCATAGAAATTTCTTGTTTTTTAGTGCATTTTCACCATTTTCGTACCATTTTTCATGCATCACTGTGTGAGGAGTTAGGAGATGCAAGGGAGAGCAAGCCCTTGTGTTTTTTCATGATTTTTTGCACATACGGAGCTCGCCATTGCTCGACGCTCAGAAATTTGAATTTCTTACCAAAAAACACGATTCTGTGAAAAATTCAAATTTTTCTGAAGATCATGATTTTCTATTTCCCGCCTAAAAGCTTTCTAAAAGAAACACGATTCTGTGGTCATACTCAGAATTGCGATTCTCTAGTTGTGCTCAAAATCGCAATTCTCTAAAATTCTCTAAAACATGATTTTCAAAAAACACGATTTCCTGTTGGCAATCGTGATTTTCAAAAACACGATTCTCTGTTGGCAATCACGATAAAAAAAAAAAAAAACACGATTCTCTGGTTGTGCACAAAATCGCGATTCTCTAAATTTCTCAAAAAAACACGATTATGAGTTTAGTGGGCTCAAAATCGCGATTTTCACAAATCACGATTTTCAGCTAAAAACACGATTTTCTGAAAACACGCTTCTCTGTGGCCTCAAAATCGCAATTTTCAAAACACGATTCTCTAAGGTACAAAATCGCGATTTTCAAAACACAATTCTCTCTCAAAATCGAATTTCTTGGGGATTGCTCAGAATCGCGATACTCTTGATTTCACAGCATCACGATTCTCTTGATTTCACAGCATCGTGATTCTCTTGATTTCACAGCATCGTGGTTCTCTTGATTTCACAGCATCGCGATTCTCTTGATTTCACAGCATCGCGATTCTCATGCTTTCACAAAATCGCAATTTTCACAACACGATTTTGGGTACAAAATCACGATTTTCAAAACACGATTCTCTCTCAAAATCGAATTTCTTGGGGATTGCTCAGAATCGTGATTCTCTTGATTTCACTACATCGCGATTCTCTTGATTTCACAGCATCGCGATTCTCTTGAGTTCACAGCATCGCGATCCTCTTGAGTTCACAGCATCGCGATCCTCTTGAGTTCACAACATCACAATCCTCTTGATTTCACAGCATCGCGATTCTCTTGATTTCACAGCATCGCGATTCTCTTGATTTCACAGCATCGTGATTCTCATAATTTCACAAAATCGCAATTTTCACACAAAATCGTGATTTTTTCCAAAAGGTCCTGTTTGCCTGTTTGACCCCAGGAGCTTGATTTGACATAACTTTTTCATCCAAAGTCCATTTTTTGAGCGCTATAGCTCGTTGGAAAGCGCGTTCATTTTCAGATAGGACTAGGAAACCAAGGGGGCTCCAAAGGATTTTGAACCATACCAAGGGGAAATTTTGGACTCTTAACCAAAGCTTATGAACCTGAGATCTGGTAGACACCTAGGCAAGGATAAACAAAGCATTAGATCTTCTGAGGCTAGTGTCAACCATACATCTAAGTCTTGGGCACAACAACTAAGTGGTCATCCTTACGTACTAAGTTCAGACACAAGTGATTCAGAAATGTCTTTTAGCATGGGGAAACCTGCAAGGGGCTCAGGAACTGCCTATCTACAAACACCAAAAGGTCCATATAAGACATAGTTGGAATATATTCGGACCAACCAATTAGGTGCTCGCATCTATGAGGATGGCCTGAGGCGATCAATGGTCCAATTCAAAAATCTAGATCAACCCATGGGACTTGAACACCAAGTAGTCAAGTTCGAAGAGGGTTCATACATTGATAAGGAAGGAACCATGTATGTGGTCACCAACCTACCAGATAGGACCAATGAGTTTGGAAATATCATTCATGAGAATGAGATAGGAGACCTAGAACAAGGAAATGTAGGACAAGGACCCCAGACTCTTAGAGGTAAGTCGGTTTTGACGAGAGTGATCACTCCAGATTGGATCCCTCAGGACAACAAAAGCATAGAACTATTCTTGAATAGAGAAACAGAGGAAGCCTTTTGGAGATTCAAGCCAGATCAACCTAGCCAACTAGGCATAGTCATCATCTACGAGTTCAAGGATCCAGAGATACCAGGCAAAGTTGTCTACTAGGATAACACATCAGAGAAAATGTTCTTGGTATTAGAGCATGATAGGCACGCATATACTTGGCAGGGTGAATTGATCTTTCCTCCACCACGATCCAATGTGTCCCATGGTCTCCATGGAGTAGGATCATCCAAAGCTCTTGAAGCCCAAAGAGAAAGAACCAGAGAGAGACCTGAGGTAAGTTTTGCACACACTGTGGGCAGGAATAGATCAGGATTTGAAAATGAAAGACCTGAAAGAGAGAGACATCAAGCACATAGGCAACAAAGAGATGAACAGGATTTTCCATTGCTTAGACCCCGAGAGCAGCCAAGAACCCTTAGACCCACTCAAGTGATCAAGGCAATGAAGAATTATTTTGACGGGACAGGAGATCCTTATGATCATGTGGCCGAGTTCAAACAAGTGTTAAGAGCTGAACAGGTTGAGGATTTTTTCACCCAGTACGAGGAATTTGGTTTGACTCTTAAGGGCACTGCCTTAGCTTGGTTTCAACCACTGAGTAGTCGCAACTATCGCAATATAGGTCAACTGCTAGACGAATTCATTGTAGAATTTTCCAAGAGTGGTATCAGGCATAACACATCATCCTTGATCCACAGCTTCAAGCAGACACCCCAAGAAATGATGCGGCCAGCAGGAAGAAGGTTCAGACAGTACCTAGAAAGATGCCTTGTTCTAGAGTTGCCCACACTTGCCAAACAAGTGGCCTTGTTCTTAGATGGCTTACTAAGCACCAAGTTAAGATCATATGTGTACTTGAAAGAGCCTAGAAGCATAGAAGAGTGTGTGCGGACCTGCATTGACATAGAAGACAACTTGGGTGAGGAGTTAGGACTATCCAAACTCTATAAAGACTCTGACAGTTCTACTAGTCATACCTCTAGAGCCTCCACTGAGCTGGATGAGATAGCAGAGCAAGCTGCCAAGAAGCTAGGAGTTCAAAATAAGCAAATACCAAGAGTCATCTCATTGAACCGGTGTTATACTTGTGGAGGCGACCACATGGCTAATGTATGCCCATTGCACAACTAGAACATGAGAGAAAGGAATGCTCCATATTGCACTATTGAGAGAAAATACACGAACCACACGACTCAAGATTGTCCATACAATAGACGGGCTGTTAGACAGAATTATCAGCAACCTTACCAACATGGTAGGTAACCAATACCAACAACCATATTATCGACCACAACAACAGTATCAGGCACCATATAGGCCACAATCAGTCCTAGGAAACCAACCACCAGCGCCTGCCATTGTAATTCCAGTTAAGTATGCAGTGGCAGAAGAGAATCTTAACAGAGCATTGGTGCCCCTAACCCCATTGGTCCCAGAAAATGACTCTCATGCTCATAGTTCAGACTACTCCCATGAAAGCAATCCACATGCTTATTACACAGAGTCACCTGAGCATAGTGAGAATTACTTGTATCAATATGAGACACCACATATGGAACAAAATTGGGAGTTTGAGTACTCGAATGTCATGTATACAAATCCTAACTCGAGGCCCCAATTGAGACAAATGAGACCACAAGCCCCTAGAGGACCATGTTTTAGATGTCACGGCGACCATTTCATTCGTGATTCCCCATCCACCGTCTCCGGGACAAGGACAAAACATCACAATACAAGGCTTTTGTCCTGAGTGCGGCAAAGAACATCTTCCGAGAGAATGTCCCAGGAACCCCTCTAGTGCACCCAAGATTACACCCATTAATGTGGTAGGCTTAGTGGTGGATTCAAGTGCAAGTAGTAGTAATGTGGCTCCTGTACAGGCAGTTACTAGAGCACAAACGTTAAAACAAGATAAACCAGCAGAACAATCGGAGTCGAGTGAATCAGGAGAGCCTAGTAAGCGAAAAACAAGAACATGGAAAGATACCAGAGAGAAGGCCAATCGCAAGTGGAATAAAAAGTTATTGAAACTCGAAGAAATCTTGAAAGAAGCGAAAACAAAAATAGAAGACATTGCATCTCAAAGCCCCTCGCATGCTGAAACTCCATCCACTCCACCTCATCTCATCCCACCACCCATTGTAAATAGACCACAACAGGGTCTGTTCTTGCAGATCCAACGCCAGAAGGCTTGGACATGATGTTCAAGGCCTACCAGGCTCGACTTCAAGAAGGGCCAACAACTGCAAACCTAGAAAAGAGTTACCCTAGAGTGGATTTAGAGATTGAACGGATGAAAATGTGCATGAAAATGGTAGAACAAGCTCAAGCTATACTCGAGACTAGTCAAAAGTTCAATAAGACAAACTCTATCAAACCGGATTTGCATTTCGAGGGCTTACTAGAAAGATTAGAGCAATTGGTAAACAAACCACAAGTTTCTTTACCTCCATAGGCTCAACCAGTTATTGAGAGAAGAAAGACGAAAGATTAGATTTTGAATCTAATACTTTAGAAGAGCTACCACAATTCACTGGCCCTTGGGAATCTGAATCTCTTCAGATCAGAGCTCCCACAATATTGGTAAGAAATGAAGACTTAGTGGTTCCTAGAAACACTGACGTCGTGAAGAACACTAAGGTTCAGTGTCATCTCCCTGTAGAAGAGTTGCTAAAAGCAAAATCTGAGCTATGGAATCATGTGAAGGATCAGGTTCTAGAACTTGATTCCAATATGCCAAAAGGAGGCTCTAAGCAGAAAGTACGAGAGATACCTCTAGATAAAATAGGAGACATGTGTGAGGGTGAAGAAGGTAATACTTATCTTCCAATCACCTAGCAAGGTCACACTACCAAAGCAATCATAGATTCAGGTGCTCGTGTTTCTATTGCGACCACCTCCTTGTGGAAGTGATGGGGCAAACCCACATTAAGACCAACTAGAATGAAGCTTCAAATGGCAGACGGTCATTTTGAAAGACCTCTAGGATTGCTCGAAGGGATAACTCTAACCACCTGTGGTGTAGAGTTTGAACATACATTTGCTATATGTGACTTTGAGAAAAATAATGTCTATGAGATGATCCTAGGAAGACCCTTCCTACGACAATTGCAAATAGTACAGGATTGGGGAACCAACTCCTTGTACTTACAACACTTAGGGGTCACCATCAAGGTCAATTTGAAAGATTACACCTTCAGAGATGTACCCACCCTATAGTGGAATCCTATCCACAAAGCGAAAGAAGATTCTATCTCTGTGCATTATGGGAGTTCTCCTGACCCATCGTAGTTGCATGAAGATACTCATTTGTGGATGTGCAAGGTCGCGGAGGAAGAGGAAAAACGCTTGAAGGCAAGAGAAGAAGGAACTTCTCCAGGAAATAGACCAATTAAAGACCTATCCTATACACCGATGATCTTTCGAGATGAGGAATTTGAGCCTCATGGTTGGGCTAAAATCTTAGCTTACCATGGACATTGCAATCAATGAAGAACAATGGACACCTCATTGTGATGAGGAGGGTTATGATATTTCAGTGTTCATGTGTCAGCCCTTGCTAGAAGAATGTGACCCTAGTAATGTCATAGAACAAGAAGAGAATGAAGATGATCTAGAGTCCATTGTGATGGATAGTTTCTTTAACTCAAAGAAGCACTATTTAGAAGATGTAGGAGTGTTTAACCAAAAAGAAGAAGAACCTCTCACAAGCATTAAAACAGTAAATTCAAAGGATGGAAGTGAGAGTAGTCAAAAGAAAAAGAAAAGAAAAGTAGTGAAACAAGAAGAGGAGGACTCATTGTTTGAGGTACCAGAAAATTTCAAGAAATATGAAGTTGACGACCGAAAAATTTTGGTATGAATGCCTAAGAGAGAGGCCATCCTAGGAGAATCATATGATAATAAAGAAAAGACCAAAAAGATTGTTGTGACCATTGAGGAGAACGAAGAGAGATGTACCTACATAGGAGATGACTTAAGTGCAAAAGAAGAAATGGAGCATGTAGCTCTATTAAGGGAATATAGGGACGTGTTTGCATGGAATTATAGAGACTTGAAGGGGGTAGATCCAAGAATATGCTCTCATACGATTCCCATGACCACTGATGCCAAGCCCACCAAACAAAAGCCTTACACATATAATGACACTTATGCTGCAAAGATAAAAGAGGAAATTGATGGGTTGATTGAAGCTGGATTTATCTATGAGATTGAGCATACTGAATGGGTGTCCCCTATTGTAGTGGTGCCCAAGAAGAATGGAAAGTTACAAGTGTGTATTAACCTTAAAAAAGTTAATGCCACTACAATAAGAGATAGCTATCCACTTCCAATCACCAAACATTTATTGGAGCGTGTTGCAGGCAAGGAAGTTTATAGCTTCCTTGATGGATTTTCTGGTTACAAGCAGGTAGCCATTGCCCCAGAAGATCAACACAAAACAGCATTTGCTACAGAGTGGGGAATCTTTGCATTTCGTTGTGATGCCATTTGGGCTAAACAATGCACCTGCAACATTCCAAAGGCTCATGTGTCATGTCTTCAAAGAGTTCTTGCGAAAGAGCTTAGAAGTATATGTGGACAATTTATGTGCTCATTCCCAAGAAAGAAGATACCACATCCCTGAGCTCAGACAGATCTTCAACAAGTGTAGAGAATATCGAGTGTGTCTCAACCCAGAAAAGTGTGTGTTTATGGTGCGTCAAGGTAAAATCTTAGGTCATATTGTTTCTAAGAACGGAATCTCAACAGATGAGGACAAAGTAAGAGCCATAGCGGAGTTACCATGGCCAAGGAACATTAAAGAGATACAAGCTTTTATGGGCCATTTTGGATATTACCGTAGGTTTATCCACATGTATGCGATCATAACTAAACTCCTTTATGGGTTGTTGAAAAATTTTGAGTGGAACGATGAATGCGAGAACTCCTTCAATGAGCTAAAAAGATGTTTGTGCACAACACCAATATTGACAACCCCAGATTGGAGTAAACCATTCCATGTCCATGTGGATGCCTCCAATCATGCCATCGGATGTGTGCTAGCACAACCCACATGTGAAGGGAATTTAGATTTGCCCATAGCATATGCTAGTAGACAACTAAACCCAGCTGAAAGAAATTATACCACAACCGAGCGAGAAGGCTTAGGCATGGTATATGCTGTGAAGAAGTTTAGACACTATTTATTGGCCAACAAGTTCAAGTTTTCCAGTGATCATCAAGCTTTGTTATATTTGATCAATAAACCTTGCAATACAGGATGCTTAGTAAGATGGTTCCTCTTACTAATGGAATATGACTTTGAAGTTGTTGTTAGAAAAGGTAGAACCCACCTCCGGGCAGATCACCTTTCTCGCATTACTTCAGGAGAGTCACCCCAAGGAGTGTCTGATGACCTACCCGATGCTTATCTGTTCAATTTAGAAGTTGTTCCTAAATGGGAAAATAAGATGGTACCTGTCCTAACCTTCAGACCTGCAAATAAGAAGGTGAAAACATCACAAGAAGAAATTGTAAAATCACAAAAATATCACATATTGGTAGGAAGCATGTACAAACAAGATACAAAAGGTGTACTAGCTTATTGTGTTGAGGATGACGAACATAATAGTTGGTTACAGCAAGCTCATGAAGGATTGCTAGGAAATCACTATTCTAAACAACGAACATTGCAGAATCTGAAGCGTTTAGGAGCGTATTGGCCTAGCATGGATAAAGAAATACATGAGTGGATTAAGAATTGTCCAATGTGCAAAGAGAGGCCCCCAGTGGAGCATGCCACCCTTTATCAAGTGTCGTTAATTCCAGAATGGAGTGCTCCATTGGTAGAATTTATGCGATCAGGAACATTACCCAAAGAGGCTAGTCTAGCACAAAGAAGAAGTATGGAGCAAGAGGCTCAAGACTATGCCTTAGTAGGTGACAACCTATACCAAAGAGGCAAAGATGGTTACCTAAGATTGTGCGTTCATGAATCAGACTATTTGAAAGTCTTAGAGACTGCACACAGTAGTGTTGCAGGTGGACATTTTGGTCCTGACCGAGTAATCAAGACCACTCTTTTCTTAGGACTTTGGTAGCCCACTCTTCATATGGATGCACATACCTATATGAAGAAATGTGACACATGCCAATGTGCACAATATCTAGTTAGAAAAGATGAGATGCCTTTGAGACCAATGATGGGAGGACATGCATTTTCAAAGTGGGGTATAGACTTTGTAGGCCCTATTAACCCCCCATCTAGAAACTCCCATGCAGAGTACATTATTGTAGCCACATATTACGTTACAAAGTGGGTAGAAGTCAAAGCCACAACAAAGAATGATGCTCAGACGACGGCTAAGTTCTTATTTGAGAATGTGTTCACTAGATATGGACTACCAATAGAGTTAGTAAGCGATAGAGGCACACACTTCTTAAATGAAGTCATTGAAAATCTTCTCCAAGAATTCTTGGTGATACATAAGAAGTCTGCCCCCTATCATCCCCAAGCTAATGGACAGGCCGAGAGCACAAATAAGATCCTATGTAATGTCTTGACTAAATTGGTAAATAATAAACGATCTGATTGGGACAAACAACTTCATCATGCTGTTTGGGCTTACAGAGTTGCCTACAAAACGGTACTCAATGCCACCCCATTTCAGATGGTCTTTGGACATAATGCGGTGCTACCATTGGACTTCTTAATCCCTGCATTAAAGGTAGCACAAGAGCATGAGTGGAATGGCCATGAGTTGTCCTCTAGGATCTTTGATCTAGAACGCTTAGGTGAGACGAGGCTACGAGCGGCAGCAGGCATCTATGCTGCAAAGAAAAGACAAAAGGCATACTTTGATGCACACATCAAGGATAAGGGATTGAAAGAGGGAGATCTAGTGTTGGTTTACACACTAAAACAACATGCTCGTAAGTTGGAAAAACGAGGATATGGACCCATGATCATTAACAAGATTTCCACTAGCGGTGCAGTTCAATTGGCTACTTTAAAAGGTAATATCTTTCCCAACTATATTAGTGGATGTAGAGTCAAGTTATATCAAGAACCTCTTACAGAGGATATGCTAACGAGACTCAATACTGCTAAGAAGCGGAAAGAAGAAGAGTTGAGGGTCAGAGAAGAAGCACAAGCAGAAGCCAGAGAGCGTATTAGGCGAAATAAGTTAAGGCGATTCGGCCTAGATGTCAACTCAAAAGCCCCAAAATATCACATGGATATGTGTCAAAAATCCGGCATAATTACCTCTCAAAGCATTGACCGCTGTCCCTTTGTGACCATAGAGATAGGACGAGGGGAGAGTGCAAGAACTGTGAAAGCATTGATTGACTCAGGTGCAGCAACTAGTGCAGTTAGACTTTCCTACTGCCAAGACTTGCAGTTGAACATCAATCCCATAGAAGCTTATCTCATAGGATTGGGAGGTGTGGAAACCCCTTGTTTGGGCGAGGTGGAATTTCCCATCTACCTTCAAGATGTTCTAATGAAAGTCAAAATGCTAGTGTGTCGAGATGAGGACCTTACAGAACCACTTGTCTTGGGTCAAGATTGGATTTATGACCATGCAGTCAACCTGAACCTCAGAAGTCAACTTCTTCAAGTTTGGATACATGAACAATGCATTACATTAGAATTAGAGAACTGCATACTCACAGATCATGACACCACACACTCTCTTAGTTCCTCTAAGACTAATCTTCACGAGCAAGATGTTGTATGTGTCAAAAGCTCTATGATGCAAAAGAAGTCAATCATGGAAGAATAGGTTCAAAGGTGGGTGGATCTTTCTCCTTCTCCAAAGACTCAAGTAGCCATAGTAGTTCCACCACAAAGGCAAACACAACCGTTCACGACAACTGCTACATCAAATAGAAAGACAGCATTGGACAAGAAAGCAGTTCCAGGCATGAAGCAGATCTGGGTACGAAAAGGAGAGCAGCCACCAACCTTGTCAACACAATTCCCACCCAGGCAAGCCAACAATGGGAAGACCATAACCAAGCAACCACGACCAGGTCAACAAGAATGTTTGCGACAAATTTGGGTGCCTAAGAAATTAATTGCATCTCAACGAGGGCGATTACACATGTGGGTTCCCAAAGGACTCTTACATGCACAAAGGTTTATCTGCTCCACCATACATGGCCGTGCATAGACACAATTGAGAGTCCCATGCACAAGAGCACATTGAATCATGTTGTGATACTAACCTTTGTCTTCTTGTCTTGTGACATTGAAAAAAAAAAGGAGAAAAGAAAAGAAAAAAAAAGAGCAAGAACTTGTTCCCAGGTTTGGCTTATGGAACATGAATGAGTCATGCTTAGTTGAAGGTGGAACCATTGACTACTGGGCATTTATCAGTTGGATAGAAGTGTGTCTTGGCTAGTAGATGATATAATTGCTGCCTTATCTGGTAGATGTCAAGAACTTGGCATGAACATGGCATCCAAAACTATGGTTTCCCCTTACCATGGTAGGAGTGAAGAGCTTGAAGGTCCGCAACTTGAGTGATGCTTAACTACTACATGTACAAGAGCATCCAGGGAGATATTTGCAAGAGGTAGTTTGGTACCCTGAGAATCCTTGTCCTTATATTGGGTGAGAAGGCTCTTGCTTATGGTGAGCTATAGAGAATATGTGAATCTAAGCTTGGTATAGTTACCCAATGTTGTTTGTCAAGGGATATAAAGAAATTCAAGTCTCAGTATTTGGCAAATGTTGCTTTGAAAAGAAGAGACATGACCAGACACTCAAAAAATTTGGATGATCCACACGGACATTCATCGACAATGTTCCATCACAAATGCCAGGTTTACAACACGAGGAGCTGAACATCAATTGATCATTCACCATGGTAAGAATCCTTACTTTGGCAACGCCATAACCATGATAGATTAGGAAACCTTTTCGTTGGCATACCCTTGAGCACTTAGCTCAAGACCCCCAATTTTTGCACCATACTTCTTCCAATGCATTTTCCAAGTAAGCATGCATAGGGCTACATTACAAGGCCGTGCACAAGGCACATATTTTCCTCAACCCATGCACTAACACACTTACCCATCATTCATTAGTAGTTGGCATGACTGCTCTGAACATCATCTTTGGAAGAGCTAGAGGACGTCATGGGAACACCATCCATACCTCGGAAGCAAATTGAAGCGAGCAGTTGCTCCAACTCAATCTTGACAACCTCTTTTGAGTAACTCATAGTTTTGAAAGCTCACAATGACACATTCTTGCTGGAATCCAAGGAACAAGGTCATACAAAGGATGGACACTACCTCTCAAAGCACTACATGGAACAACCCTTACAACAAGGGTCTGTCAGGGATGACAAACTCGAGAGGGGGGGAGTGTTGAAGCTCAAGGTCAAGGACAAAGCATGGAAGCGCATCAAGAAGTTGAGACACAAGAAAAGGGAGCAAATAGGGAGCTCCAAGAAGTGTATGTCAAATTTTCACAAGAATTCCCTACAAAAATAGTGATTTTCATCACTAAAAACCATTGTAAATACCATTTTCCATTTTTGTAACTCCATTTTGTTCAAGCCGAGGAGTCCTGGAGCTTGAGGAGTATTAGAAGTATCATCCTACCCAATCACCTTCCATTCGAAGTTGACTGCTCCAATAAACTGTCTATCATGTCTATTCAGCACAAACAGGAAGAAGAAGCTCGACGAGTCCATGACGAGCATATTTCGCCATCCTCTTCATTTGGCTTGCACTGGTCTACTGATGAGGACACGTTCGCTGACGGAACTCTGGATGATGATGATGATGATGGATGGCCCCTAAGGATTCGATCAAGCGAAATGTGAGAAGAAGAATACGAAATGCTGCCATATCTTCATGCTGAGTGGCTTTAATCAACAGAAACTATGCGACGTCTTTGACATCCTGAAACAGAGGCAGGAGAGTTATTCCCGTAGGAGTTAAAAACAATCAATTGAGAAGAGGATTTTGGCTCTCAAAGTAGATAATGCAATTTTGAGGAGTAAGGAGAAAACCTATCATGAAATAGATCCTAAGTTCCAACATCTGATACAAGACTTAGACATGGAGATATGCTATCTAAGCTCATAAAAATTTTAGTTTATTGACTTAGAATATATTGGACAATGCAAAAATATATGGTCATAAATACAAGATCTAGTGCTTATTTTATTGGATAAGGGACAAAATATATTTGAAAAAAGTACTCTTAAATATGAATTAATAGATATGCAATTAGTTATCCAAGATAAAGGTAATCATATTGTGGCATCGAAAAAACTTGTTGGGACACTGAACGAAATGTTGTGGAGGAAAATGATGAAATCAAGGAACTAGAGAATAAATTACTTGTGGTTCTAAACTCTCAACCATCATAATTTGTGAAGGAAAGCTCTACAATGTTGTGGAGGAAAATGAAGAAATCAAGGAATTAGATAATAAATTACTTGTGGTTCTAAACTCTCAACCATAATTAGTGAAGGATAGCTCTACAATGTTGTGGAGGAAAATGAAGAAATCAAGGAATTAGAGAGTAAATTACTTGTGGTTCTAAAGTCTCAACCATCATTAGTGAAGGAAAGCTCTACAGTTGCAACCCTACATAAGATGGGTTGCAAATCCAATGTTAGAAATCTTATTATCTCTAGAGAATATTGCATATTCAAATGAAATTTTCCATGTAAGTGATACATAAGTACCTAAATAGTAGTTCAGATCTAATAGATGAAATGCATAGGAAGGTGCATAGAAAGATGTTATGGGATGCACTCTAAGTAGACTACTATTTAAGTGTGTTTTATTCTGCTAATTGTGATGTGAGCAATCTAAATATTGGAATACAATAGGATTTGATGTATGTAACTATATGTATTGTTTCAAATCATGATTCTATTGTTAGTCATTTATGTTTTGGGTACATATTGGAAGTAGTAGAGAGACCTAAAAGATTTTGAGTACATGCAATCAAAATAACAAATGTGGTATGCAGGCACTTGTGTAATTATAGTGCAAGAACAGTTGTACCATGATACCACGCAAAATCTTTAGGTGTAGAGAACTCTTTTCCCTTTCCTACCCTGAGAGGAAAGTTTTTTGATGATTTGGATTTAAAAACATACATGAAGGCGTGTATGGTAATGCATACTTTTGATTAGCATGCATGCTAAGGATTATATGCATACACGGAATGTAGAATTCAAGTAATATATGAGAATTAGGTTGCTAGAATGTTAAACATTATGATAGTATGTTAGTAAAGGGAATAAGAGAGTACGACTGCGTTGGCTATGGAACATTTCTCGTGAATACCTTTCTATTTGGAGGTACCCTCTTCTCTGTTGAGAGAAGCATTTGTGAAGTAAACACATTCTGTTGTTGTGTGGGTACAATAATATGGGGAGAATATGTTGGTACTTGGAACACAAATAGTTGAAGATGGGGACTATGGAGCGAGCGGAAAGCTAATTTGGAGAAACCAAAAAAATACATACAGATAACAGAAGACAATGAATAAGATTGTGCACTAAAAAATCAAATCTATTCAAGTATCTTGCATTTCAACAATCCCAAAAGGTTCCAACACAAGAAGAATGTTGATCAAAGATAAAGAATTTTCTTGCTGATTAACTTAACTAATAGGAGGCGATGTGGTAATTGATTACCCTCTATTTTATAAGATAAGGGATCTGGCAAAACCTATGCCCTTCATGCATATAAAATTTCAACTCACTTTCAATGTCCTTTTGAATAAAGAAACATTTATTCAAATAACCTCTCATTTCGTCATCTTCGAGAGCTTCAAGGTTTTGTCTCACAAATTCAATGCTCGATGATTTTCAAATTTTTATTAGAGTCACTGCTTTTCAGCGGACCGTGAAAAAGCAAAAACCTCACGGAAAGCAAAGATTAATTGTGCGTCGAGCTTTTTCTCACGAAAAGCTACGATCGAATAATTGACGAAAAGCAGGTTCAGGTTTAAAACAGACTCTCTCAAGTGTCCTATCAACTTCACGCCCAGCAGCTACGCCACTTCAACTTCAGGTTTAAAACAGACTCTCTCAAGTGTCCTATCAACTTCACGCCCAGCAGCTACGCCACTTCAACTGCAGTCCAGCAGCAAGATATGGAAGATCTCCTAAGCGCTATGCGTGGTTTGCCTAATAATATTCATGAACATATAGTCTGTAGGATACCTCGATCGCTCGCTGTCAACAAGAGTGTAGATGGCGACGGCCATCATGTTCTGCACGTCGATCTCTGCACAAGTACTCCATTTACAGAGGAGGACCTTACCTACGCACAACTCGTGACTGCTTGGGGCCTCGTTGATAGAGTCAGCTTCTTTACCGCTCAGATTGGAAAGAACGAGGACGTGCAGCGAGGGAGCTTTGCGGACTTCCAGCAGTTCTTCAGGTCCCGCAATCACCTTCCATTCGAAGTTGACTGCTCCAATAAACTGTCTATCATGTCTATTCAGCGCAAACAGGAAGAAGAAGCTCGACGAGTCCATGACGAGCATATTTCGCCATCCTCTTCATTTGGCTTGCACTGGTCTACTGATGAGGACACGTTCGCTGACGGAACTCTGGATGATGATGATGATGGATGGCCCCTAAGGATTCGATCAAGCGAAATGTGAGAAGAAGAATACGAAATGCTGCCATATCTTCATGCTGAGTGGCTTTAATCAACAGAAACTATGCGACGTCTTTGACGTCCTGAAACAGAGGCAGGAGAGTTATTCCCGTAGGAGTTAAAAACGGTTACAGATTTCCGGCATATGATTTCCGTTTAAGTTGTATTTACAATACCAAAAGAAGACGTTTGAAATGACTAGAGATACTGATTGTTATCTTTTGGTGTCAGATTAGCATTAAGATATTAGGTTTGGTACCATATCTACTAACGAATCTCACGTTCGGTACCATATCTTCTAATGAATCTCATGCTCACTAAATATAATATCTAAATTTAAAAAGAAACGTTCTTTTCAACTTGAACTAGAAGGGGAGGCTACAACGCCATCATTAGAGAGGTGCTAGCCTATCAAAAGGGTTCTTAAGTGGATTTGACCCATATAATTATCAAAATTAATGTTACCTATGGAAAACAAAGAATTTGAAATTTAGAAGCTGGATAGATGAAAGTGTCAACCATATAACCTTATCATAAAAATTATAACCACACATATTAGATAGTATTTACCGAATCCAAAGCCACAAAGATGTTTAGCTTCATGGCATTCACCAAATAAAACTTCGTGCCAAGTAAAGGGGATAGGATATAGCAATTTCTTCTAGGAGTGCTGAATAACCATTTCCAATACCTTTGGAAAGGCCAACAAGCTTAGCAAAAATGGATTATATCTTCTTCGATATTGAAAAGGGTGCACATATTATAAAGAATACCAATAAATGTTTCTTCTTGTTTATTCTGGATATCTTTGCTTATTAGCATAATGGCATCTCCATTGAGCTGAATGGTTTCCTTTCGGTAGTTAAGCCCTACTTGCGACAACTCATGTGCAATACGTAAGAATTTATCTTGAATATGGTTAATACGTATAGTCGTGCACATTCTTTCATGTATACATCAAGTGAGAAAAGTTGCATGTTATGTTTATTTATTCCCTAAACATTCCCTTCAAATGCATTAAATTCCTGTGCTTTTATTAGTGCGATCATGAATGAAGTCTTATCTCTCACCTTTTGGGTTTCTATAATTTTCAACATATCTTTAGTAGTGGTTTTAGTGTTATCTTCATCAAAAGATGGTACTTAATGGGATAAATATTAAGCCTCAAGTTGGTGTTTAATGGATCAAAATATGAATAAAAAATATGGTATTTCAAACATGAATATCTAATAATCACTTCAGAATCACCTGCTTTATAACAAGTATTGAAAGTCAAGCTCGAACTATAGGAGCACATGAAGCTCATCTTGTCTGGACACTTGGAGTATCATAAAGCAAGGAGCCAAACATGAGAAACGTGCACCCTAAATTTAAATTTGAATCCCTCTCATATTCCTCAATCAATCACGTATCACATTTAGGTGTCATGAATCGTACTTTCTAGGAAAAGAGCATCCTATCATTTAGGGAATCTTTTCCCAATCATATAAACAAACCATGTACTTTGAATTGGATATAAGACCCCACATGTGTTATTACTCAAGCAATTTGAATAAGCTACTGGGCCCCTTTCCAAGAAAGTCTCATGCTTGTTTAAGTGATTTCTTCTCACTATAGGTAGTCATAGATCACATTCTATTTTGATGGTAAAAGAGCTAGATAGCTCTCAATGTAGAGCAGAGTTTCCTCTTCACATATTATCCATTGTGATAATATTTAGGTATTTACAAAGCTAATACAATCTTCTAAAGTTGATTCAAAGATCTAGTATTAACTCTACATATTTTGAGAGAAATCGGGTCTAGAGTGAACAATGGTCTCTGTATGCATATCTAGTTAAGGCAATGATTAGCCTATATTGGAGGTATTGTTTCTCTGAGTAGAAGCAATTATTTCATTTAAGATGACTTGCATTAGGAAGGTATCAAAATATAGTGTGAGTCAGTTCATTTGATAGGAACACATCGAACCATTGATTTGAGTGAACAGAGGCATCTCTAAGTATACCTATGAGATCATTCTATCTTCAAGCTACATAGGGAACTTGAGATTTCTCCCATCAATGTTATCAGAGCAAGGTTGGATAATCAAATACATTCAAATAGGACCAGAGGAAGCTATTGAAAACCTTGGAGGAAGAGGAGCTCCTAATTCAAGTTGAAAGGCATACATACAACCAAAGAGAGATCTCTTAGTGAGGAAGCAAGGCATCTATCATATCTATTTTGATACTCTTGAAATATACAATTAGAGTATTCTTGCATAAAAGAGCCTTGCAAGAGTACATTAGACTACATCGAGTTAGCATATAGCACCCATATTGAAAAGTTAGATAAGAAGGACTATTAACCATGGAAGATTAGGATGTCTAGTTTTCTCATGGGCAAGGGTTTATTTAGAAATTTTTAGTGGAATAGATGTCGAGCCTAGATTGAGGGATAATCAAATTCGTGATCCATCGAGGATACTTATAGAATGGAATGAGAGAGATAAGAGGGTTATGTTATCTTCATCCTATGTCAGCATATTGGCATTGCGATGATAGGGCATATTCAGGATCTAGACACTTCAATGGAAGTGTGAGAAACTCAAGAAAGGCTATATTCTACTTCAACCAAAGCTAAGAAGATTCAATTTAAGAATGAAATCAATAATCTAAGGAAGACACATAGTTAGCAACATCAATGTTTACATTATGAAGATCAAGGAGGTGAGTGATGCATTTGGAACCATAGTTGTCACATAGATGATGATGAACTAGTTGCATACACATTGAATGGACTTAGGGATGATGCAAAGTGGAAGGCCTTCACCACTTTTGTTTATTTCAAAGACAATCTTCATTGAAAGAAGTTGGAGATGTTTGGAGAAGCTTGAAAGTAGAGTTTTCAAATGGTGAAGATGGTCCAAAAAACCATCACAGGACTTGCCCTAGCTCTTTGGATATGTAAATTAGACCTTTTAGGCTTGTGGTTAGTGCAATAAAACCCAATAGGTACTTTGATGAATTATTTTGATGCCGATGCACCACAGTGTGCTCTCCTTCTCGAGAGCTCCACGATGCTATCCTCAGAGTAGAAAACTGAGCTCCAAGCACTGCACACGGTACTCCACACATAGGTTGTAGAATACATAGAAAAATGTAGTACACAGGGAGCATGGACACAGACTTCTCATATGTTACAAATGTGGTCAAAGTTATAGTCTATGGCTAACCAGACCACTATATGTTTTATTAAAGAACACATACAAAAGTGTTTGGTGACCATTTGGCCTTTCAAATGGACACTAATGGTAAAAATCTCCCACTAAAGACCAATATGGCCAAAGTAACTATGGGAGAAAAATGAAGAATAATATAGAATATGTGAGTGTAAGTATACAAGCTATACCTCCCACCTGATGGGCATGTTACTCAGTATACAAGTGACTGTGTAAGATCATGAATCAAGTAACCCCCATCAAGTGACAACAGTGTCGAAAGCTATCCTATGGTAGAGCTTTAGTCAAAGCATCTCCAACATTATCTCGAGTATGAACCTTCTCAAGAATAATGTGCTCTATGGCTAAGAAATCTCTAATGAAGTGATACCTCACCTCAATGTGCTTGGTCTTTGCATGATAGACCGGATTCTTAGCCAAAGCAATGGCACTCTGACTATCTCTGAGCAAACGAGGTACATGCTGAGGTGGAACCATATCAGAAGCAAGACGAGAAAGCCACAATGCTTCCTTACATGCCTCACTTGCTGCAACATACTCTACTTCTGTGATGGAAATAGTTGTACATTCTTGAAGACAAGATCTCCAAGAGATAGCACCTCCAGCAAAATTAAATATGTACCCTAATGTAGACTTACGATTGTCTACACAACCAGCATAATGGATGCTTTTCCTCTACCTAATCTAGAAACTTGTCCTTAGTGCCATTCAGATATCTCAAAATCATCTTGACTACTTCCCAATGTTGCTTGCAAGGATTAGACATATATCTGCTCACAACTCCCACTACAAATGCAATATCTGGTCTCATAGCTACCATAACATACATGAGACTACTAACAGTAGATTGATAAGGAATTTTGGTCATGAATTCCTATTCCTCATCTGATTTGGGACAATCATCCTTGCTCAATTTCACATATGTGGGTAAAGGTGTACTCAATGCCTTTGCACACTGCATATTGAGCATGTGAAGTACTTTGGATATGTACTCCCTTTGAGATAAGTATATGCATCTTTTACTCCTATCACGAGTAATGCACATGCCAAGAATATGTTTGACATCCCCCAAATCCTTCATATCAAATGTCTCACTCAACTTCTTTTTGAGAATTGACAAGTCATAAGAGGACTTCCCAGCAATCAGCATATCATTGACATAAAGTATCAAGCACATCAAGCTGCCATCTGAGCATCTCTTTGTGTAGAGACAATGATCCCCATTGCTTTGAGAATAGCCTTGAGACTTCATAAAAGCATCAAACATTTGGTACCTTTGTCGAGGGGATTATTTAAGTCCATATAAGCTCTTTGAGCACATCCATTTGGACGTGCTAAGCCATAGGTTGTTCAATAACAGCTAAAAGTGTTCTTTCTGTGATACAAATAAAGGATAAAGTGACCCGACTTTGATTCCTTTTGCAATAACCATATTGCCCTTTGATATGCGAAAGGACTGAGCATAGGAGACCACCTTGTAGCCAAGGTCATCAAGTTGATGGACTGACATCAAACTACATGATAACTGAGGTACATGGCATAGATTATGCATAGTAAACTTTGAACCATCAATGAACTGCACAACCACATCTCCAATCCCAACAATGTCACACTGGTAAGAGTCACCAAGTCTCACAATACCAAGAGAATTTTCTACATAATTAGAGAACCATTATCTATGTGGTGTCACGTGGAAAGAAGCACCAAAATCTAGCAGCCATGTGTGGGAAAGAGAATTAGCCATAAGAGCCTCATTTGGTACAATGCTATCAAGTGTCAACACATCAGCATCATCAAAAATAGCATTAATTTCTTCAATCTTCACAGTCGAGGTAGATGGTGTAGGTAGCTGTTTAACATGCCCATCAACATTTTGTCCTTTACCTTTAGCATTCTTTAATACATAACACTCTTTCTTCATGTGCCCTTTCTTATGAAAATAATGGCATTCGATTTCCCTCTTCCTTGATTTACTTCTAATCGTATTCCCTTGACCATTCTATTCCTTATTCTTGCTCATGCCACATTGCTGATTCTTTCCTTGGTAAGAATCACAAACATTATATGCATCTCCACTCCGAGTGCCAACCATAGATTTTCTAGGAATCTCCTTACTCAAGAGTGCTCCACATATGTCATCATAGACCACTTTACCACCAGGTGCACTATTGCTAATAGCTGTGCAAAACATATCCCATGATGATGGCAAGTTGCATAACAACAAAACTTCTTTCATTCATTATCCATGTCCATTTTCTGAGCCTGTAACTGGGAGAATATAGGATCAAACTCATTTAGATGAGCAACAACACTATCTGTGTCCTTCATGCAAAGGTCATATAATTTTCTCATCAGATACACTTTACTTGTATGCCATTGTTTTTCATATGTATTGCATAACTTCTTCCAAAGCTCCTCTACACTTTCACAGTCTAATACTATAATATAAACATTATCTGCCAAGTGCAATTGAATGGTACACCTCGCCATTTCATCTAGCTCATCCTAATCATCTTCATCCATGTTAGCAGGCTTCTTTGAGATTCCATTTACTGGCTTCCATTGCCTCCTCTGAATCAACACATCTTTAATATGATTCTTCCATGGAGCAAAGTTTGTGCCATCAAATGTTTGGATCTCAAAATGGTCTTTGCCTTGCGAGTTATAGCTCCTCCTTGGAACACTAGAACTAGACCCTGATCCACCTAATGTGCCTGAGATCTCTGATGCCATGATGATAGAGAACTGAATAGAATGATAATGGATCTAGAAGAGTCCAAACCCCACTAACGCTCAAAGAAGGATGACGAAGTGTCAGAATCTGGGAGAGAATTCAGCATTCTTCCTAGAAAAAATGAATTAATGAATAGTAATGAACAACCAAAAGGAGTATGTGAGAATAAATGTGCTCACACCAACAAGTGTATCAAGGAGTAAATCGACCACTGTATAGTAGATAGAACCAACAATTTGGAAAAATTTTACCAGAGTATCCTCTACAAAATGAGCATATGACTAGTGTCAAAATATGATAAAACTGCAAGTATTGACATGTTTACTTGCATAGTGAATCATTGACTCCACTGCATATAATCAGTTACCCAAAAGAAACCAACTAGGCTTATCGAGCACCTATGAACAACTATCATACATCTCCTATGGTGAGGTTGGGTAAGTCTTCCACTTGCATCACCGAAGAGACCCCGACATCTGGGTGTCTCCCAGTTAGGAAAGCCTCGGGCCACGACCCTCTTTATCAAACATAAAAGTCTTTATGCAAAATGGTAACCCCTATATCAATGACCACATGGACGTACATAAGCGGTATCCACAGAAGCGTATAGTGTGTATGTGCTCAATATATGCAGTAAAATGATCTAAAAAGTTGAATGCATAGTGCAAAAAGTGTATGTCAACTTTGTTGTTTAGGCTCTAAAACATGCATAAATTTGTAGCGGATGCTCCCACCACAACCAAAAACCTTGTGAGAAACCTATAGTGTGGCTGAAAAAACAGCCCCAAAGGTGAGTATTTATTATGGAAGAAGTAAAAAAATACTAATCTTGATGTTCTTGGACCTATTGGAAGAGAACCATGCATGAAAGTACTCTAAAATAGCTCCAAACATCACCCCAAAATCGCTTCAAAAATAGGCTTTGAAAGCATAGAATGAATCTTTGAGAGCAATAAGCTTAACATTGATTTGATGTCATCCCAATTTTTTTGGGTTGTGTAGAAGATGACCCAACGATAGTAAAATGTTGTTTTCTCACAAACCACTGAACCAAGTGCTTTCAGCATTTGTATGCATAAACTATGCATTGATAGCTTTCTAATGAATGCTCAATCACATGTTTTAAAGCTTGTTAGTGAGACCAAAAACCTCTACAAGATGACTTAGTTTGATGAAGAAGGTGTAAAGAAATGAAGGAGGAGTACAAAGATGGCAAACAATGTATATATATTGCTTTGATGTCATCTATAAAATGTAACAATGATTCAGATTCATTAGTAGTCTCCCATGAATCTTTCCACGCCTCTTCTTCATGAATTCAAATTTGAATAGAGACAGGCTTGGCAATTTAGAGTTTACAATCTCAAAAAAGAGAAAGTTGAATTCATATCTACGTCTTGATTCATTGATTGAGAATCAATCTCAACCACTCCTAACTTGTGGTATTTTTGTCTTTTACTCTTCTATTTTAAAAATATAAAATTTTTGAAAGTTACATATCAGGGTGTCATATGATCAAACTCTCAATACAATAATAAATGCAAATAAAACACTCTTCAATGAGTATCTATGGCACCATAAAAATGATGGTTTTGATGTAGATCATATCCACCTAAAGCATAGTGCAAGTTTGATGTTCCAATAGCTTCCCCTTAAGCTAGAGTATGCTTGAGTCTTCATTCTCTGATAGGTTGAATACCTACCATAGATTTGAATCTACATAGCTTTATCCCATCAAGTGTATTTGTCATCATGTATGCTATTTTCTTCGCACGAGGAACAAATGAAATGTCAATTTTCTTTGCCATAAGCTTCTCTCTTACAAAGTGGTAATGAACCTCAATGTGCTTTGTCCTTGCATGGAAAATTGGATTTGCAGCTAGACGTATGGAACTTACATTATCTCCAATACGAGAGGTTTGGAATTTGCAAGTCCCAAATCTTAGCACAACTCCTTGAGCCATATTACTTCTTTAGTTGCAATAGTGAGACCTCTATACTGTGCTTCAATTGAAGATAAATCAACTGTTGGTTGCTTCTTGGAACTCCAAGAAACTAATTTAGAATTGCAAATGCTAAATATCTAGAGGTACTTCTTCTATCATCATTTGTTCCTACCCAATCTACATCTCAATAGATCTTGATATCCAAATCTGAAGAGTAAGGATAGAAGATACCTTCATTAAGTGTTCCTTTGAGGTACTTGAGTACTCTCTTTGTAGCATCCATGTGTGGTCTTCTAGGTGAGTGCATGAACTAACTAAGCATGCCCACACCATAGGATATGTCTGTTCTTGTGTGAGCAGTATGTATCAAGCTATCAACTAAGCTTTGATAATGTTTACGATCATAAATTTGCTTATCTTCAAACACTTAGTTTATGGTTCAATTCCAAGGGTTTACATGCAAGCTTGGTGTTCTCCATTATAAATTTGAGAAGTAAAACTTGAATGTATCTTCTCTGAGTTAGACACATCCCTTCATATGTATAAATCACTTGCATACATAGGAAATATGTGAACTCACCTAATTCACTAATTTTGAACTCCTCTTGCATGTGTATTTTGATCCTTTGAATCCCATTCAATCATCACCTATCACAATCATGTCATTTACATATACACAAAGATAGATAACCTCATTGTGACCCCTTTTGATGAATAAAGAAGGATCTCAATTGCTAGGTCTAAACCCTTGATCTTGAAGATATGTAACCAACCTATAATTGCATGCTCTAAGAGCTTGTTTCATTCCATATGATGCTTTCTTACGTCTGCACACAAAAGATTTATGATTAAGAGTTTCAAGACCTAGAGGTTGTGACATGTATACCTCTTCACTTATCTAGCCATTTAGAAATGCATTTTCCACATCAAGTTGGAGGAGTCTCTAATTTCTTGTAGTAGCTACACTGATCAATGTTCTAATTGTAGTCATCTTTGAAACCGGGGAGAATGTTTCCTCATAGTCTATACCATAATTTTGTGTCCTTTGGCAACTAATGTTGGCTTGTACCTCGAAATTGATATGTCTGAGTTCTTTTATGTTTATATACCCATGTGCAATCAATTACATTTTGATTAGATGACATTGGAACCGATTCCCAAGTATCCATCTCCTTCAAAGAATCTATTTCTTCTTTCATAGCCTTTTCCCAAGTAGGGTTTCCCTTTACCTCCTCAAAGGTTGAGGGTTCTTTTGAAATTGAGTCCTTTGCCAAATATATTGAATCCTTTATAACACATGAGGAATCATATCCATACCTTTCTGGCCCTCTTTTCTCCCTTCTTGACCTTCTAGGTGCTTGCTTGGAGCATTCTCCACACTCTTGAAATTTTGCTTTGCCTCTTGACTTCCATAGTTTGTGATCCTTTTTTGTTTCATCTTGGTCATCATCTATATCACTTCTTGGATTTTGGACGTGTGTATCATGCTTGTTTCCTCATTGATGGCAATCAGAGTCAAGATCATATGGTAGAGTGACCTTTTATTTGTCTTCATCATACGAAGACATGTGTTCTTCAAAGATATTATCCCTACTTATAGTTAATTTCATATTGCCTTTGTTGCACTAAAACCTTTACACCTATTACCTTGATGATAGTTTCCCTCGTTCAACCTAATCCTTTCCTCTCCCCTTCCATTTCTTCCTTTCCCCTTCCTCCACAACACATTTTTCCATTTCCTCAACCGATGACTTTCTCACCCATATCCCCTCCTAGTCCTAGTACATTACCTTTGCCTTCCCCTCTTCATCAATCAATCCGTGAAACTCAACATGGAATATATTCATCCATGTTTGTAACTCACGTGTTCACATCCACTTATGCACCCACAATCATGCCACTCTTCACTATTAGTTCACTAGATATCACTTCAAGTGATATAGATATTTCACCACCCAGTGCACCACCTCTCTAATCCACCACTTCACCACACAATCTTACCACAACACATTTTTCCATGCTCACTATAGCATTCAACATCCCAACCCCATTTCCCTTTCCCCTTGCATTAAATACCACACCACACCACCATCATCATCCACCACTACATCATTGCTATTATCACCCACAATAGATAACGCATTTTATTAGATGTTTGCATGTATGCATCAAGTCAGGGACGAGTTCACTACCTTAGGATGCAACTATCAGGCTTTGCAATAGACTATGATGGAATTGCAAGTCCAACTAAATTCATTGTCCATAGAGAACGCATCCCTCAATTCATGTAATCGAGAACTCTGTTATGCATATCACTCAAAGGAGCTGATGTTCGAACAAAAGATGACATATGCTCTTATGAAAAACAGAGGAACATCTACGAGTCCAAATTGTACAGAATGCAAAAGAAATATGAGACTCCTGAGAAGACACCTTGTAGTTGCAAAGGAAGAGAATCACCACCTACATTCAAAATTGTGAGAATTTTGAAGCAGCTATGGACAGAACATATGAACCACTTAGTCTAAAGCTATATCATCTGAAACCATGCAAATACTACTCAATGACCACACACATATGTTAGAAGATTACGACCGATTAAATGAGGATTATGAGCGACTTAAAAGTAAGAATGCCACTTCACACCCCCAGGCACCTGTGCAGCAACAAAGTGTTCAAGAAGTAATGCCGCCAGAGATCATGGAAGAACTAGTCACATTACAGGCGCATGTACTAAACCTAAAAGTTCAAGTTGCAGCTCATTCAAAACTTTTCAGACCTGAATCCCCTCCTAAGATTCTAGCTGATGAAGAGTCCATTTCCATCCCAATGGAGGCTACATATGAAGAGGAGTATGAACCACAATTGGCCCTAGGCAGACGCATCACTGACAAAGGATAGGATACATTTGAGCTTCCCACTCTAGCATGGATGAAATCAATCGAAGAGCTTGATCAGAACCACTCTATATGAGTTGAAGCCCAAATATAGGCAATGGCCTTAATCGAAGAACGGATCCTTTAATCGCCATACTTCACCCAATTAGCACCACAAAGGTATATCAATCAATGAACTCCAATATAAACCTTACTTTTTGTACATGGCAGAATATCATTTGGCGATCGAAAAGGAAACTGGGAAGAAACCCACGCATGCCACTGAGTTTGAACCTGATGAACTACCCTCGAGGCTCAAGAAGGTCAAATATTTCAACCCAATTGGTGCAAAGAACTTCTTCAACAATATCTTGAGATGATGCATACTTGGACCAAGGATCCCCTATATCTAAAGTACAATCTGTGCTATGGTATAGTACCACGTCATGGCTCCTAGACTACCTTTGCCATTAAAGTTCAAAACAATAAGCAGTGCCAAAATTGGTTGAATTATCCTTATTTCACACCATCCTATAGTCCAACTACTGTGGGTTACATGATGGAAAGTATACAACACTGGCTCCCCCGATTGCACTGCATGATAGCCATAGCAGCACAGATGACCATCAAAACCTTTGACCTGATGTAGTCAATGTTTAAAATCTTCCGTCAAGTCAAACCACCTCACGTTAACACCTTGGCGTTGAGAACGACAATGGAGACCTCGCCTATGATATGAGTACAACACCATCAATCAAAGTCTGTTATGCATAGCATTGTCGAATGAAGTATTTGCCTGCCTATTACAAATTAACATTTGAAGAAATGATCACCACTAGTTTTTGGGAGTACCATTCAGAGGCATTCATCAGCCATCCTATGCATCTGCTCTAATTATTTGTGTGTGAACAACTAATGTACTCTACACATTACCAACTCCCACCATCAGACGAACCTCAGGCTATCAACTAAGAGAAATTAGAAGCCGATCTAGCATGAGGTATTCACATAGCAGAGCATACCTTGGCCTAGGATCTCTTGCAGACTTATATCACGTAGACCCTACAACAAGGATCTGTCAGGGATGATAGACGTGAGAGGGGGGGTGTTGGAAGTGCGTTTGTTAGCAATCATAGGCATCAATGTAGAGGTAGGATGTAAAGATGGGATTGCAGTAAGTTTCAGGGGGTCAAACATGTCATTTTTTTCAAGAAATATGCTTTATGATATTTTCTTCAAAACTCCAAACGTTGAAGATGTTGATCGGCATAGAGGCAGCATCTAAAGATGGGAATGCAGTAAGTTGCAGGGGGCCAAAAATGTCATTTTTTTCAAGAAATATGCTTTATGATATTTTCTTCAAAGCTCCAAGACTAGCATCAACATGAATGTAGAATGGGTAGTTCCAATCAGGCATTGTTAATATGGGTCCTTGAGTTAATCATGAATTAAGCTCCAAGAATGCTTGCTCTTCTGCCTATGGCGACCAGAATGGAGTAGTCATGTATGTAAGCCTAGATAGGGGCTTTATGATGTCTGCATACATGCCAATGAACCTTCTGTGATACATTATGTGCCCTAGGAATGCTTGGATGTCCTTCCTATAATTGGGTCATGACATTTTTAGTATTTCCATTACCTTATCTCGATCCAAAGTCATGCCTTGTGCAAAGCCTACATGCCCCAAAAGGGTTTCATGCGTTACTAGGAAGTGACACTTGTGAGGGTTTAACTTTATATTAATTTCTCAACACTTGTGAAAAAAGAGAGCGAGGTGGCCTAGATGCTCTCCAAATATTTTTACTAGGCTACTCTTACCAATTCTTGAAAAGGTGGAGAAATCTTCCATGAATATTTGAAGGGACTCAAGGAGCAGAGTTTTGATAATGATCGAGATCATCATGTTGAAAGTTGTTGGGAGATTTCATAGATCGAAAGACATTTTGGTGTATATCTAATTTCCCCAAGGAGTTACAAATGTTGTCTTTGACCTCCCCTTGTGGTGGATGGCAATCTGATTGTATCCATTGTAACTATCCATGAAGCTATAGAGTGTCCTGCTACGTCCTCAACCACTTGTTCTAAGAATGGAGTGGGAAATCCATCCAACATGGTGACCTTGTTGAGGGCCCAAAAATCTACACACACCCTGATTTCTTTTATTGCTTCTTGGGCAATCAACATAGACCAAAGCAAGTCAAAATTTTCAACAGGAATGATGATCCCTATTGCCTCCATTTTGTAAATCTTTGATCTTACTGCTTCAACATACCTTAGGTTGAGGTGATAAATTCTTCCCCGAATAGGTTTTGCATTCGAAACCAAGGGAATATTGTGGAGTCCTAATGGCACACAAATGCATGACATATCCTTATACTTCCATGGGAAAACATCTTTGAAACTTTGTAGGAAGGAAGTTACCTTATGCAAAGGATTGGTTCCTACCATAACCAAGATGTTAGCAAGATAGGTTTAGCTTCTCTAGGTTCTCTTAAATTTATTTCTTGGACTGATGGAGTAGTTTCTATATCCTTGGTGTTTATATCACTTAGGTCTTCCTCTCTAAATTGGTCGTTGGTGTAGGTGCAAGTTTCCTTGATCTCACTATCCCAATTTTTCTTTTGTGGCCAACCCAAGGGTATTTACTTTATAGGCACTTATTCCTTTTGAAATCTCTTGATCCGAGGGCCTCTAGCTAGGAGACTTTCCCGTCATCTATGCAAGGTTCACTATAGGTCATTGTGTAACATGATGGAGATTCTGTAACATTTCTTCATCTTTGAATATACCATTCAATACCAGAGATTTTGAATCTTCTTCTTCTAGTTATGCTTACAAATTAGATGCACCCATTCTATTGTGATCGGGGTCTGAATCCATCTACATTTGCGTTAGCATGTTCTGCTCGTGTACTCACATAAAGTTATGCCCTCCATCATGGATCACCTTAATGTATCTAAGCTAAAGATATCCCAAAAGTAAGGGAAATTCTCCTGATGAGAGAGGATGTTGTAATACCACAAAATCCAAGGTGAGATCAAATCCTTGAACTATCAATACCAACCTCTCAACTATTCATACAGACTTTACCTTACTTTAGTCTGCCATGGTTCTTGTAAATTGTGCTTCTTAAGATGATCACAGTCTTAGCTTCGACATCATGGACTCATGATTAGATTGATACCTCATCTGTCGTGTATGAGGGCTATAATACTCAATCAGAGGGGCTTGCATTATGAAACAATTACTAAGACTACTACCCATAGATACTCATGTTCCTAGTGAAGCCATGATGTTCAACATCTCACTCTAGAACCCAACATCCAACTTTAGTAGGTCATACAAACTAACCTGCTGGTATGCATTCTCCAAGATGTGGCTCACTAAGAAAGGAGTCGTAGGTACACTTACTTCTAGCTTCAAGGTTGGATCTTCCATTTCCCGTTGGGCTATTTGGATCTTTTATCATTCTCTTTTGAACCTGCTCTTCCTCCTCTTCCTTCCACGAGTCTACAACCTAGTGAGAGATCAGGGCTTCTTGCTTTTGGGCTCCTAGATTAGGAACTTCTCATTGTTCCTTTTTTGAGCTAAGAGTTACTTGCTCTATATTGGATCCCTTGTTGCTATGTGGATCCTCTTGTTTCTGCTAGCATATCTAGGAGCTTGTTGCTCTAGTCTAGTTGGTTCATGTTGGGGGATTCTTGGACAAGAAGGGATTTGAGTGTTTGTAAGAGAAAAGGGAAAGAAGAGAAGAAAGATACACACTGGAAGCCTCTGTCGATTGATTATAATAAGACAAATACAATGTGGAGCACAATGCAATCCAATGCTTCTATGCAAAATCCACTTCTCCAAGCCTCCACTTGTGCACACCTTGCACCAAGCTTCCACTAAGGGGGAGGGATGGATACCTTCTGTCGGCACACGCACACTTCAATGAGACCTTGGGATACTTGGGGGACTAGCTTAGCACTCCTCTGCACACTTCCTTGGTCACTCTTCATGCACACCTTGCACTTCACTTCTCTGCGTCGCACACTGTGTGTCTCTTGCCCTTCTCTCTCTTGCTTCACTTAGACTATGCTCACTCTCGCTTACACTTAGGACGGTCCAAGAATAGTCCTTGCCTTGATTTGAGTGTGTCGATTCACGTACCCTCCTAACTGCAAGAGTATCTTGGTGCTCACTTTGATGTCCCAAGATTGTCTTTACAAGTGGCAGCCAACGACTCCCTGTTTTGTCCTGTAGTGACTTTAGACTAAAACCAAAAATTTAAATTGGGGGACCATACTTTCACTTCTGTGTACGCTGCCACATCACATACCTTCACATTTTCCTTTTAACTCTTCAAATGTGCACATAAGGGAGGGTTCACCTAAACCTTCCAAAAGACTTTAAAAAACACTTTGAACCTTAGGGAAATTAGAGAAATACCTCTGCAACCTGCAACCCACTTTCTCCAATTTACCCTTTGTGGACAATTAATCGTGCACTACCTGTGCACTTTGACACTTGCACTTGTTGACTTCGACCTTGACTTTGTTGACTTTGACCAGTTTGACTTTGACCTTTTGACTTTGACTTTGGTTGACTTTGACTACGATTGACTTTGACCAATATAACTTTTATGGGCTCAACAGTTGCCCACCACCGAATGTGCTCTCCGTCCCAGAGAGCTATAGCCAAAACTTTGAGCATAGAGTACACCATAATCTTTGCTGCCAAATCTGCAAAAGGATACTTGAGCAGCTACCAAGGCCACCACGAGCAGGAGAGAATAAGCACCAGAGAAGAACCAAAAAGTGGAATGTTTGCATGGAAAAGCAAAGGACCGTAATGGAAGGGTAGAAATGAGGGGGGATGGAGGGCTGAGGGGGTAGAGATGGATGGGGCAGGAAGGAGTAAAGATGAAGCTAGGCAGAAGGGAAAGGGGAGGGTGAGAGAGTAGGATGATGGGGTCTGGAGAGGGTAAAAATGACCAAACAGTAGAGCTATAGAGGGGCCATAAGAAAAAATGTGCAACATATGTGGAAATGAGGTGAGAATAGACAATGTGGACCATGTGTATAATTAAAAACATGTGATAAATGTGCTCGAAACTTGAGGTTTTTGACCAAAACTCAGAGAAAATGTGGGAATTTGGAAAAATAAAGTCAAAAACTGAGTCCAGAGGTGCCAAAAAACATGAAAATGACTTCAGTTTTGAAAAAAATGGCCATCCGAGGCACGATCCAAAGCCAAAAGGTTTGAACCAAGAAAAAAAAAATAAAAAAAATAAAAAATAAATTATATATATATATATATATATATATTCCATTATTTATAAAAAACGTAAAATAGGCTTTTTTTAATGAACGCCTCTGAAATGAAAATAAAAATAAAAGAAAATAAAATTAAAATGAAACTGAAATAAATCAAGAAAATAAATAAATTAAAATAAATATATACATACAAATAAAATAAATATATATATAAATAAAATAAATAAATAAAAAAAATAAAACAATAATAATAAATAAATAAATAATAATATAAAATAAGAATAAAAAAATAAAAATAAAATAATAAATAAAAAATTAAAAAAAGGGGGGGGGTGTGCCAGAAATGTGGGGGGGGGGGGATGTGTCAGAAATGTGGGGGGTGGGGGAGGGGGGCGAGGGGGGGGATGTGTCAGAAATGTGGGGGGGGGGGATGTGTTAGGGCAGGGGGGGCGAGGGGTGCTATTTTAGGTGATCCATGTAAAAATTCAAAGGGCTCAATTGGCAATATACCATAAACCAGTTGGAATGGAGAATATCCCGTGGCCTCTTTGTAAGCTAACCTGTATGCCCATAGGGTACCTTGATAAGCAATGCCCCAGGAAGTGGGCTGTAACATACATTCCTTCCTTAACATGGAAATTAAATCCTTATTGGTTGATTTAGCCTGTCCATTGGCTCTTGGATAGTAGGCACAAGAGGTCCTATGTAGGATTCTATACCTGTTGAAAATTTCCTGTAGGACCTTATTCACAAAATGAGTACCCTGGTCTGTACAAATTTCGAGTGGACATCCAAACCTGCAAATGATGCTACTATAAATGAAATGAGGAACAGTTTGGGTAGTGCAATCGGGGGATGCAATAGCTTTAGCCCACTTTGTTGCATAGTCTATGGCTATCAATAAATACTTCTCTCTTTTAGGAATCGACGCAGGGTAGATAGGCCTTACAAAATCTAACCCCCACTTCTCAAATGGTTGCCAAGAAGTGGAAATAATCAATGGATTATGCCTCTGCTTGGTGGGCTTAGGTCCACATCTCTGGCAAACATCACATGCTTTTCCCTAGTCATCTGCGTCTTTGAATAATGTAGGCCCCCATAAACCAGCATCAAGGATCCTCTCACTCATGATATGCCCTGGAAGGTGCCCACCACCTGTTCCTTCATGTGCAGATTGAAGGACTTCCCTCACTTCTTCTTCTTCAAGCACTTCCTAAACCTGTCATCCTTCCCCTGTCTATATAATTTATCTTCAATGAAGGTATAAGGTCTTCTCTTGATTAGTAGTCTCTTCCTTTGCACAACACTAGCCTTCTCTGGATACACTCCAGTTTTAATGAAATTTTTGATATCATAATACCAACCTTGAGCTTGTACAGCGAACATATTAGCATCTCGAAAATCGTCATTGACTCCACTAGCTTGATCCATCATATTGATCCTGGATAGGTGATCTGCCATAACATTTTCTTTACCTGGCTTATGGACTAGAGGAAAATCAAAATCTTGGAACAACAATAACCACCTCCATATTCTACCAGTGGCTTGTGGTTTGTTGAGCAAGTATTTTAGTGGTTGGTGATCCGTTATAATAACAAATTTTACTCCCAGTAAGTAATGACGAAATTTTTGGACAACAAAAAGAATGGCTAGGGCTTCCCTTTCTGTAGTGCTGTAATTCCTTTCAGCCTTGGTCAAAATTCTACTGGCATATTGAATTGGTCCCTCCACCTTAAATTCTTCATTAGGTTGGGTCAATACTGCCCCCACTGCATAGGCACTGGCATCTACATGTATATGAAAGATTTTTGACCACTTAGGTGTGATCAAAATGGGAGCAGACACTAACCTTTACCGTAATGTTTGATATGCTTTTTCCTCCTCTTCTTCCCATTTAAAGGTATGTCTTTACTTGTAAGTCTAGCCAGTGGTCTGGCTATCTCTACATACATTTTTATAAACCTTCTGTGGTATCCAGTATGCCCCAAGAAACTCTGAATCTCTTTAGGAGATTTAGGTTTTTTTTATGCCGCAAGAAACTCTGAATCTCTTTAGGAGATTTAGGTTTAGGCAACTTTAATATAGAAATGATTTTGTCAGGATCGGGTGCCATACCTTTAGCCGACACCACATGTCCTAAGAGAGTTCCTTCTGTCACAAGGAAATGACATTTGTTTGGATTGAGATTTAGCTTAGTCTCCCTGCATCTCTTGAGAACATTCTGCAGCTGTCGCAAGTGATGGTCCAAACAGTCTAAAGGAGTCTCCTTGTGAGAACCTAAAAACGAAGAGAAGTCATCCATGAAGATTCTAAACATTTCTAAGGCCAAATGGCATTTTTACATACACATATGTTCCCCAAGGTGTGATAAAAGCAATCTTTTCATGATCCTCTGGGCGTATTGATATTTGATTATAGCCACTGAAGCCATCCATGAAGCTATATAATGCATGTCCAGCCACTTCTTCAATGACCTGTTCTGCAAATGGCATTGGGAATCCATCTGGGATTGTCACCTTGTTGAGTGCTCTAAAGTCAATGCAAATTCTGATTTTATTGGTATTCTTCTTTGGCACTATAAGCATAGGTGAGAGCCACTTTGAGTGCTCCACAGGAATAATGATTCCTGCATCCTCCATCTTTTGTATTTCTACATAAACAGCTTCGGCATATTTTGAGTTGAGTCTATAACTCTTCCCTCTTATTGGTTTGGCTCCCTCAGCCAGAGGGATTCTATGCTCTCCATAATATGCAGGCACTCCTTCTAAGTCTTTATAGTGCCAGGCAAAAATATCTGTATAATGGGTCAAGAATGATTTTACCTTTTCAAGGAGCCCTGGGTGACTCCACAACCAAGTGGCCACCAAAACTGGCCGATTATTGTCTTGACTGCCCAATTGTATTTCTTTGATAGGGTTTCTCTCTACCATATTATCTTCCTGATCATCTCTAACCATGTTTTCTTCCATTAGCTTTTCGTGCATTGTTTCATAAGCAGGGGCATTTTGAATCTCAATGCATTCCTCCTTATCCTGCATCCATCCTGTAGGTATTTCTTGAATTGGGAAAGAACATTCCTCACTAGAATATTTTACCTTGCCTTTAGCTTTAGGAACTTATTTCTCTATTGTTGTTGCATCCTCCTCCAAGTTGTATTTGAGGGGTGTCTTCCTGCCCCTTCTGTGGTCTGTGACGGAGAGCACTGAAGTGGCTTAGCAAACCATTTCTTAACAAAAAAATCATGTGGTGGGTTTGGTAATTTAGCCATTAGTGCCTTGGCCCTAGTCACAAACTCTGGGAACTTTTCACTTGGAACCAATCTCAAATTCTCTAATTCCTCTATGATGATCTCTGCAGTATTTCCATGCTGAAATTGATTTTTGAATGCATATTTCATTAGGTCCCAAGTTGTAAAATGGCTAGCTGAACCATTTATCTGCTAATCCTTCTAATGTGGCAGGGAAGAGTATCAAAAAGGCATCCTCCCTACCCATTAAGCCTCTAGTTTTGCATAGTGCCAAAAACCTTCTAATATGCTCGTCATTATCTTCCTGAGCTAGGCCTTTGAAAGAAGGAAATTTTATATTTAATCTTGATAGTAAGGTTTCCAAGTCTACCTGACCAGCCATGCTCCTTACTGATGAAGTTGATGAAAGTGTACTAGATGATCTTCTAACAGCCTTCCTTCTTGTTTGCTTGCAGGTGACCCTCAATGTTTGGGACTGGGTTGCGGTCATGGGCTATTCATAGTCTTCTTAGTGTGAGATAATTGATAAGAATATGTACCTCTTAGTCCACTGAAGAAGTATTGTCGACACTGGAATATTGCTCTCCAACTGCAATATATCTTCTCCTATGCTCAAATCTCCTTGGAAGTCCCACCGTGCGTGCCAAATTTTGTTGGGGGATTCTTGGACAAGAAGGGATTTGAGTGTTTGTAGGAGAAAAGGGAAAGAAGAGAAGAAAGATACACAATGGAATCCTCTGTCAATTGATTATAATAAGACAAATACAATGTGGAGCACAATGCAATCCAATGCTTCTATGCAAAATCCCACGGAGTGCTCAATTATAAAATACCAAATACCCAAGAGACTTGTTGCTGTCGGCCTCCTCTGCACCTAACCTCCACCTTCTCCAAGTCTGCACTTGTGCACACCTTGCACCAAGCTTCCACTAAGGGGGAGGGATGGATACCTTCTGTCGGCACACGCACACACCTTAATGAGACCTTGGGATACTTGGGGGACTAGCTTAGCACTCCTTTGCACACTTCCTTGGTCACTCTTCATGCACACCTTGCACTTCACTTCTCTGCGTCGCACACTGTGTGTCTCTTGCACTTCTTTCTCTTGCTTCACTTAGACTATGCTCACTCTCGCTTACACTTAGGACGGTCCAAGAATAGTCCTTGCCTTGATTTGAGTGTGTCGATTCACGTACGCTCCTAACTGCAAGAGTATCTTGGTGCTCACTTTGATGTCCCAAGATTGTCTTTACAAGTGGCAGCCAACGACTCCGTGTTTTGTCTTGTAGTGGCTTTAGACTAAAACCAAAAATTTAAATCGGGGGGCCATACTTTCACTTCTGCGTACGCTGCCACTTCACATACCTTCACATTTTCGTAAATGTGCACATAAGGGATGATTCATCTGAACCTTCCAAAAGACTTAAAAAAACACTTTGAACCTTAGGGAAATTAGAGAAATACCTCTGCAACCTGCAACCCACTTTCTCCAATTTACTTTTTGTGGACAATTAATTGTGCATTACCTGTGCACTTTGACACCTGCATTTTAGCACTTTGACTTTGCACTTGTTGACTTCGACCTTGACTTTGTTGACTTTGATAAGTTTGACTTTGACCTTTTGACTTTGACTTTGGTTGACTTTGACTACGATTGAATTTGACCAATATAACTTTTATGGGCTCAACACTTCACTAGAACCACATGTGCTATGAGCTAGTACCCTTGTTTACAGTCCTGTACTCTTCTTCCACAACCCGTTGAGCTCTTGTATGCACTCTTAACAAGGAGATTTCTCCAAGTTGCAGAACATTAGTAGTGGATGACTACAATTGTGTGCCTTGAGTGGGAAGAAACTCTACCAAAACATGGAAAACATTGTTTACCTGAGTCGTGGTAGCCTGCTTCGGGAAGTCTTCAGTGTCGTGGTTATGCAGTTCTACATAGTTCATGCAAGGTGACACATTTTTCTATAGGAGGCATTGAGCTTGAATAAGCCCATGCTCCCCATATCTATAAGACATTTTTGGGCCTCGTGGTCAATTTTTGAATGCCAAAGTCTGATCAACTTGACCATTCTACAAGTTGCGGTTAATAGGAGTAGAATAAAATGATTGAACACTAGGAATGTTATCGAGAATAGGACCTGGTGTTTTCACCATGAACAAATATGCAAGCGATTATGGCTCTACCATTACCTCAAAATAATAACATCTGTAAGCCTCATTCCCCATCTTATCACAAAATTGGTAGATTACCATGTAAGGGCACTCTGCATGGGAATGCCCTTGTTGGTGACATAATGTACACCAAAAGCTGGTCTTAGTTTCCCATTCCTTGAACATATATCATATGAGCAAGCTATGGTGCGGAGAACATGGGTATGTCACGAGTAGGAAGTGGAAAAGCTAATCTTCACGGAAGGGTGACTTTGAGAACCCATAACTGAGAACCTGAAGCTTTTCAAGACAAACCCATGACCCATATCCCATATCCACAACCCATATTACTGTGAAGAGATGGATAGGTATGTGCTTGAAGATGAAGAGGTGTTGCAAAATCCTTGATCTACACCAGCCAAATGAACTCCAGGAGTATATGGTGGGCCCTTTTAGCTTGCCAATGGATGTATTAGACACCCTATGTACCTTGGAAGATCACTCTCAAAAAGATAGATCAAAACAGATAAGTTGGAGTTAGCTCAGAGGTGAAAAACTTGCTATTTTGGTTCATACACCTGTCCACTGTTTTGCATAATTCTCTGAGCACAGCAGCAATTAGCTTAATTCCTCTTGGGGAAATCTAGTTAACTTAAATAGCTAACTTTCTAGAGTAATCTCATCAAAAATAATAAACCACACACTGAGAATGAGTTTTAACAAGTGATGACATCATCCCGATTTTCACGGGCTGCTACAATTTGAGACCAGTGAGCAGAAAAATGAACATAACTCAAACTGTAGGAATCCAATGATTATGAAACTTTGTATGATTATACTAGACAGTAAGCTGAATCCAACAAGTTTTAAATCATTGCATTTGGGTACGTAACCACTGAGAAACACCTCTGACACGATGAGTGAAAAAATCGGGTACCTGACAGAGAAGTGAAGATGAACAGACACTGTTGACTTCAATTGAACATAAGTGAAGATTGCAACATCCAAATGACATGAAAATTTGTGAGCATATAGTAGACTTGAAGAGCTAACCTTACCAAGTTAAATAACTGAAAATTATGCACCAAGCTCAGAGAAAACATCTCTGCAATCTGACTGAGAAAACTGAGAGTAATGGCAGTGAGTAGTACACTTCACAAGAACATGGACATATGAACTCAAATAATCATGAAAATGAAAGTATAATGCTTGTACAATACAATGAATTACTGATACATATGTGTGCCTTGTAATCACACCTTGATATGGCATAAATCTCAGCTCTTGGAGGTCTTCACATAGGTCTCTCTAACCACGACTAAAATTGCCATCTATTTATAGTTGAGTTTGGGAGGCTAACTTCCCTCAATCACTCTCCAATCAATCAATGATTGATTTGATTCTCTACCTACCAAAAATCCCAAATTCATGGCTCCTCTTTCCCTTTTTGATCAAGTGGACTCAACCACTTAAGATTCTTTCACTTTTACATTAAGTAAACTCTTCAAAAGTTACAAGAGGTAGTTCACAAGTGAACTTTACATAGTCTTCATTTTAAGGCTTCTTCTATGACTTTATGGGACTCAAGCCAATACTTAGGCTTGTCATATACTTGCTCCAACAGCTCCCCCTCAAGCCAAGTATGCTTGAGGTCTTCAATCTTCCAAGATTACATGCAAACCAATCATAGCCTTGAATTTGCAAAGCTTTGTACCATCCAATGCTTTGGTTAGAATATCTGCACATTGTTGATGAGTGGACACATATGATATTTGAATCTCTTTGCTTAGAACTTTCTCTCGTACATAGTGATAATGAACTTCAATATGTTTAGTCCTTGCATGAAAAATAGGATTAGCAGCCAAATGAATAGAACTCATATTGTCACAAAAAATAGTTGGAGTTCCAAACTCCAATCCAAGATCTTTGAATAATGTCTTCATCCACATAGCTTCTTGTGTAGCTATGGCAAGACCTCTATATTCAGCTTCAGTAGAAGAGAGAGCAACTATGGGCTGCTTCTTGGATGACCATGAAATAAGCTTTGAACCTGCAAAGGTAAGATAACCTGAAGTGCTCCTTCTATCTTCCTTGGAGCGAGCCCAATCTGCATCAGAAAATAGCTTCAAACCTAAATCAAATACATAAGGATAATAAAGTCCTTCATTTATGGCTCCTTTGAGATACTTGAGAATCCTTTTGGCAACATCCATATGTGGTTTCCTTGGTGTGTGCATAAATTGACTTAGCACACTCACACTGTAACATATATCTACTCTTGTCAATGTGGCATAGTTGAGACTACCAACTAGACTTTGATATGATGTGATGTCCTCTATGAGTTCACCTTCATGTGAGCTCAATTTGTGATTGACCCCCATTGGAGTACCTGCAATCTTACAATCTTGCATCTTGAATTTTGCCAACATGTCCTTAATGTACTTTCTTTGAGTGAGAAACAAACCATGATCTTTGTAGACAACTTCCAAACCTAGGAAGTAGGTAAGTGAACCCAAATCACTTATCTTGAACTCTTCTCTCATCTGATCTTTGATCTTCTTCATACCATCTGCATCATTTTCTGTCAATATAATATCATCTACATATACACATAGGTAGATGATCTCAGAATTACGCTTTTTAATAAAGAGTGAAGGATCTGCCTTGCTTGGTTGAAAACCTTTGTCCTGCAAGAATGAAACAAGCCTAAAATTCCAAGCTCTTGGAGCTTTCTTGAGACCATACAATGCTTTGTGAAGTTTACACACATAATCAGGATAAACTTGATTCTCAAAACCAGGTGGTTGTGCCATATATACCTCTTCTGTTATCCAACCATTCAAGAATGCATTCCTTACATCTAGTTGAAGTATCTTCTAATTCTTGCAAGAGGCAATACTAAGCAAAACCCTAATAGTAGGCATCTTTGCCACAGGAGAGAAGGTCTCCTCATAATCAATTCCCTGAGTTTTTGCAAAGCCTTTTGCTACAAGCCTTGCCTTATACCTGTTAATGGAACCATCAGAATTCTTCTTGAGTTTATAGACCCATCTTGAGCCTATTACCTTCATGGATGAAGTCTTGGGCACCAAATCCCAAGTGTTGTTTTCCTCAAGTGCTTCAATCTCTTCCTTCATTGCATGCTTCCATTCTGTTTTTGCTTTGGCCTCTTCAAATGATGATGGCTCCTCTTGGTTTATGTCCTATGCTATGTAGATAGATTGTTTAGTTACTAATGAGGTGTCAAACCCATACCTTTCTGGTTTTTTCTTTTCCCTCATAGATCTCCTTAGGCCATGATGTGATGATTCTGCCTCATGTCCAAGTTCTTGCAATTTCGCTTTACCTTTAGACTTCCATGCTTTGATCTTTTCCATCTGAGATTCTTCATCATCCTCTGAGGTGTCTTGTTCTTCAATCTTTGGTTGTTCTCTACCAAACTTTGGAAAATCTTCTTTAAGATCATATGGTAAATTGACCTTCCTGCATGAATCTTCATACCATGAATTGTTCTCATCAAAAACTACATCTCTGCTTACCAAGAATCCTTTGTTGGTAGGGTTGTACAACCTGTAGCCCTTTTGATTGTTGTCAAATCCAATAAATACACACCTTTCTGCCTTTGGATCCATCTTGCCTCTAACCTGTGAAAGAACATGAGCAAAAGCAATACATCCAAAAATTTTACAATGATCTAAGTTTGGTCTTCTTCCATTCCAAGCCTCATATGGAGTCATCCCATCAAGGGATTTTGAAGGCAAGCTGTTAATCAAGTAAGTGGATGTAGATACAACCTCAGCCCATAAGTAATTAGGTAAATGCTTTTCATTTAACATAGACCTTGCAGATTCAACAATTGTCCTATTCCTCCTTTCTGCCACTCCATTTTGCTCAGGAGTGTACCTTGTAGTTACCTCTCTTTTGATTCCTCTTTCTTGAAGAAAAAAATCAAAATCATGGGAGAAGTATTCTCCCCCTCCATCTGACCTTAACCTTTTTAGTGATTTACCTGTTTGATTTGTTGGATTTTATTGATCTCCAAAGTACAGCTAGAAGTAGGTGAAACCCAACAGGACCTAGTTGACTTTTTCACAAACTTGTATGTATAGACCAATTTTCTTGCAGAGCAAATTTCTCTTTACTCACTTAGAATTTTCCAAAACTGTTTCACACACATAAACTAGACTCTAAGAGCTTTCGAACAAGATATAGAACACCTCAAATGGATAAATACACAATGAGCTATGACCTCTGCAATATGCAGCTTTAATGGAGACCTTGAAACAGAGATGAACCTGAGGACACACATCACTTGCAGAGACTAGTGCTCTTAACTCACAACTCCAATGACTTTGAAACTTTCCAGAATACAAGTAGACTTAAAGAGCTTTCTAATAAGCCAAAGAACACATGATTTGGATACATACACAAGGAGATATGACCTCTGCAAGTTTGAGGTTTAATGGAGACCTTCAGTAGGGATAAAAAACAGAGAACACACACTACTTGCAGAGAGCATTGCTCTCAGCTCACAAACCCAATGATTATGAAAATTTACATGAAGAAAGTAGACAGTAAGAGCTTTCCAATGAGCTATCAAACATGTAATTTGGATATATAATGAGGGAGATAAAAACTCTGCAATCTCTGCATACAAAACTACAGCAGTGTAGAGATACACATATGACTCTCTTGGACATCCCACAAGATCACGACTTTTCTCCTCTTTTTATAGCATGGGAAACTAATCTAAAACCTTCCTAATACATCTAAATTCGTGGTAGACACTTGGATGGAGGTATTACATGACTCAAGTGCTCAAATAAGCAAAGTATTGATGGACTTTGAGAACTAGCCACATCGACCTTCCACTAGGACACCACTGAAGCTCCCTTGTGACTCACTAATTTGACTCACCATGTTCTAGAACTCACGTGGTATTTTTGCTACATTTTATGAATAATATGAGCCTTCTTGAAGTATTTGAAGACTTCCCAAAGGTATTTACATAATTTGAAACTTGTACCCTACATAAAACAAATGTTCGCAACATTCTCCCCCTCAAGTTTCAAAGGGTATTTCCTTCATGCCAAGAATATAGTTGAATCTTTGAAGCTTTGGTCCATCCAAGGATTTGGTGAAGATATCTGCAACTTGATCCTTTGTTCCAACAAAAGAAACCTGCACTTCATTGTTCATGGCCTTCTCTCGAACATAATGATAGTGAACCTCTATATGCTTTGTTCTAGCATGAAAAATAGGATTTGAGGTCATATGAATGCTGCTCAAGTTATCCCCATATATCAGTGGTACATCAACCTGCACATTCAAGTCATGAAACAACTTTTTAAACCACATAACCTCAGTAGTAGCCAATGCTAAACCTCTATACTCAGCCTCTGTAGAAGATAAAGCAACTGTAGGCTGTTTCTTTGAACTCCATGTTAATGTCTTGTTTCCTGCTATTACCACATATCCACTTGTGGATCTTCTGTCATCTTTGCTTCCAGCCCAATCTGCATCACTAAAGACTTTAAGAGTTAGATCAGCATCATGACTATAAAATAATCCTTAGTTCATGGTACCTTTCAAATACCTAAGCACTCTTTTCGCTGCATACATATGAGGTACTCTAGGTTCATGCATAAACTGTGACAATACTCCCACTGCATAACATATATCAGGTCTAGTTTTTGTTGCATAAATCAAAGATCCTACCATGGATCTATATACATTCATATCATGCAACTCATCACCTTCCTTTGCACTCAGCTTTACATTACATTCCATTGGAGTAGAAACAAATTTACATTCCTGCATACCAAACCTTTTTTAGCATATCACATATATACTTTCTTTGTATCAACCACATACCTTCATCGCTATACACAATTTCAATCCCAAGAAAGTATCTGAGCAAACCAAGATCTGAAATTTTAAATTCCTTTCCCAAATTACCTTTTATCTCATCAATTGCTTTTGCATCATTCCCTGTAATTAACAAGTCATCCACATAAATGCATACATAGACACACATGCCATCTACATGTTTTACATAAAGTGAAGGATCAGCATGACTCGCTGTGTATCCTTGCAGCATAAGATACTTTACCAACCTTGCATTCCATGCTCTTGGTGCCTGCTTAAGACCATACAATGCCTTCTTTAACCTGCATACATGATTAGGATATTTTGCATCCACATAACCATTTGGTTGTGACATATACACTTCTTCATTTAACTCACCATTAAGAAAGGCATTCTTTATATCGAGTTGATATATATTCCACCTTTTACTTGTAGCTAAAGCCAACAAAGTTCTCACCGTTGCCATATTTGCTACTGGACTAAATGTTTCCTCATAGTCCACACCTTGAGTTTGATTATATCCTTTTGCTACAAGTCTAGCCTTATATCTAGACACACTACCATCACTATTTCTTTTAATCTTAAAAACCCACTTGCAACCAATTACCTTTTGCTTTGGTGTACTTGGAACTAAATTCCAAGTCTTGTTATCCTGTAGTGCTTCCATTTCTTCTCTCATTGCTTTCTCCCACTTTTCATCTCCTTTGGCCTCATCATAACATGTGGGTTCATTTTCCTGCTCAACTTTTGTCATAAAAGCATAATGAGTATTCATGAAAGATTCATAAGTATACCTTTGAGGTTGCTTACTTACTCTTGAAGTTCTTCTTACCTCCAATGTAGATGCTCTTCCTTTCTTATTAGGAACCTTTGATGATTCTCCATTCTCACATACATCACTAATTTCCTCTCCTTCATCATTAACTTCAACAAGTTTGAGTTTACCTTTACTTTTAACACTTGGAGGTGACTCTTGCCTTAATCTTCCATTGAAAGGTGATCCTCTTTCTTCATCTAAACCACTCCTTTCATCATTTAAACTTCCTGATGGCTGAACTATGCATTCATCTCCTTCAACCACACCTTCTTCAATTTCATCTATGACCTGCAAACAATTCTTATCTGCATACCATGAAAGTGATTCATCAAAGTTTACATCTCTTGACACAACAACCTTATTGGTATGAGGATTATAGCATCTATATCCTCTTTGAGTATCTGCATAACCAATAAATATACATTTTTCTGATTTCGCATCAAGTTTAGATCTCACCTCACTAGGTACATGTACATAACATACACAACCAAATACTTTCAAATGACTTACACTTGGTTTCCTTCCATGCCATACCTCATATGGTGTCAAATAATGAACTCCAGCAGTCGGAACTCTATTCATAATGTAAACACTTGTGCTAACAGCTTCAGCCCAAAAATAATTAGGCAAACACATATCATTAAGCATGCTTCTAGATGCTTCTGCTATGATTCTGTTTCTTCTTTCTGCGACTCCATTTTGTTGTGGAGTATACCTGCATGTAACTTCTCTTTTGATACCTTCATCATGCAAAAAATCAGTAAAAGCTTGAGAGAAATACTCTCCCCCTCCATCGGATCTTAGCTTCTTAATATACCTTCCTGTTTGCTTTTCGACATATGATTTGAACTTCTTATGTTTAATAAAATACACAAATGTCATTCTACTATGATCGTCAATGAATGATACGTAGTACTTATTACCAACCAAGGATGCCTCTTTAGTAGGTCCCCACACATCTGTGTGTATGAGATCTAGCAAACAATCACTTACATAGCTTGAATGCTTGAAAGGTTGTCTACTCTGCTTACCCATTTGACATGCTTCACAAAGATGCACCATATGTTGCTTAGTAAGATCAGGTAATCCTTCAACAATCCTCTTCTTTGATAGCTCCTTTAACCTGTGTACATTCATGTGTCCAATCCTTTTGTGCCATAGATCAAGCTCTGCTATTCGATGCATACCATAAGAGAAATAGTTTGTATGATTTGGGTTTACCTTGAATGTAAACAATCTACCTTGTTTTTGACCTCTAGCAATTAACCTCCTTTGCTTTGGATCCTCAATGAAGCAACCTGCATGATTAAATCTCACTTGTAGACCTTTTTCTACCACCGACATCAAATTCTTAGTGATCGTTGGCACATAAAGTACATCCTTCAAGCAATTTGTCTTGCTCTTATCCTGCATAACAACATCTCCAACCTGCATAATCTTATGTGTTGTATCATCTCCTGTTTCAACATGACCTTTACATGACAGATTATGCATATTAGAAAACCATGAAGCATCATGAGACGTGTGATTAGAACAACCACTATCTACATACCATACATCGCTATTGCAATTCATCTTAGTTTCTACATTCATCATAAGAAGAGAATCATAATCATCACTTTTACCTTCAACTACATAATTTCCTTGTTGTTTACCTCTTATTGAATAGCCTCCTCTTCGATTACCACCTTGATTATTTTCATTTTGATAACAATCTTTGGCATAGTGTCCATACCTTCCACATATATAGCAATTGTTCTTATTATCTTCACTCCTTTGTCTTTGGTTGTAGTTGTAGTAGCCTCTCGTACCTCTAACGCTTGATCTTCCTCTTCCTCTTGTGTTGAAGAAGCCACTTGAAGTCCTTTGATCATCGCTCCTTCTTCCTCGACCTCTATTTGAACCTCTTCCACCTCTGTTTCCATCTCTTGATGATCCTAGATAAAGAGCTTGTCCTTGAGATCCTTTTTGATTTGAAGTAGAACCATTTAGATTCATCTCCTCCGTGACCATGAGGGCAATAAGTTGATCAAAATCTGGTAATTCTCCTCTGACATAAACTGAAGTAATGAAGGGTTTCCATCTCTCATCATCTTTGAGTCCGTTGAGAGTATGTGCAACCAAGTCGTCGTCCTCCACATGAGCTTGAATTGATCCTAGTTGATCTGCAATCTCTTTAACTTTCAATATGTAATCATTGACCGATGTCCTTGTATCTTTCTTTATGTTATTCAACTCATTTTTGAGTTGAATCTTCCTTGCTCTTGTACTTGTAGCATACAACCTTTCCAATGCAAGCCAAACATCTCTACTTGTGTGTAGATCTTGTATGTGTCCTACCATTGAATCTTGAATATTTTGTGATAAAATGAATATAACCCTTTTGTCTCTCTCATTCCAAAGTCTAAACTCCCTCAATTGTTGCTGATTTGGGTCCTCTGGTAATGTGGGTTTGATATCTGTGCCGTCAATCAAACCATACAAGCCTCTACCTTGCAAGTATGCTGTGATTCTAAACTTCCATGCTTGATAATTTGTCTTATCAAGCTTCTCTATTTGTGCATGTTGGTCTCCCATAATACAAATGCTAAGCTTCCTCCTTTAAGCCTCCTTTCCAATGTGTGTGATGAGAAGAAATATAATATTTACCTTGTAAATGAGGTATGTGCACCTTTCTTTGCTTGGATGTTGCTTCAGATGCCTCCTTGCAATCTTCTTCTACCTTTGTGTAGTGTTGATGATGAACTGCTTCTTTGATAGCTTCAAATTCTTCGTCAAGGTATGATAACCTTCTCCAAGCCTCCAAGTACTTGCTCTGATACCAATGTTGGATTTTATTGATCTCCAAAGTACAACTAGAAGTAGGTGAAACCCAACAGGACCTAGTTGACTTTTTCACAAACTTGTATGCATAGACCAATTTTCTTGCAGAGCAAATTTCTCTTTACTCACTTAGAATTTTCCAAAACTGTTTCACACACATAAACTAGACTCTAAGAGCTTTCCAACAAGATATAGAACACCTCAAATGGATAAATACACAATGAGCTATGACCTCTGCAATATGCAGCTTTAATGGAGACCTTGAAACAGTGATGAACCTGAGGACACACATCACTTGCAGAGACTACTGCTCTTAACTCACAACTCCAATGACTTTGAAACTTTCCAGAATACAAGTAGACTTAAAGAGCTTTCTAACAAGCCAAAGAACACATGATTTGGATACATACACAAGGAGATATGACCTCTGCAAGTTTGAGGTTTAATGGAGACCTTCAGCAGGGATAAAAAACAGAGAACACACACTACTTGCAGAGAGCATTTCTCTCAGCTCACAAACCTAATGATTATGAAAATTTACATGAAGAAAGTAGACAGTAAGAGCTTTCCAATGAGCTATCAAACATGTAATTTGGATATATAATGAGGGAGATACAAGCTCTGCAATCTCTGCATACAAAACTACAGCAGTGTAGAGATACACATATGACTCTCTTGGACATCCCACAAGATCACGACTTTTCTCCTCTTTTTATAGCATGGGAAACTAATCTAAAACCTTCCTAATACATCTAAATTCGTGGTAGACACTTGGATGGAGGTATTACATGACTCAAGTGCTCAAATAAGCAAAGTATTGATGGACTTTGAGAACTAGCCACATCGACCTTCCACTAGGACACCACTGAAGCTCCCTTGTGACTCACTAATTTGACTCACCATGTTCTAGAACTCACGAGGTATTTTTGCAACATTTTATGAATAATATGAGCCTTCTTGAAGTATTTGAAGACTTTCCAAAGGTATTTACATAATTTGAAACTTGTACCCTACATAAAACAAATGTTCGCAACATGATTCTCCACAAGAGCCAAATATCTTTTGAAACATGAAAAAACTTCATCTTTGTGTTTCATAAAGAATAGGATAGTCCATCTGCTGCAATCATCAATAAAGGAGACATAATACCTTGATCCAGATATTGAAGCTTCCTTGCTAGGTCCCCATACATCTGTATGAACCAATTCCAAGAGATCTCCATGCATATAACCTTTCTTCATGAATGGTAACCTGTGAGACTTTCCAAATTGACATGCACTACACTTATAAATCATATGTTGTTTTGACAAATTAGAGTGTCCAAGTACACTTTGGTCCCTGCAAATTTGCTTTAATGAGCTTTCACCAATATGTGCTAACCTTTTGTGCCATAATTCCAATTCTATGAGTGTCTGACTACTATAATTAAAGAGAGCAATGTTTCTAGTGTCCTGTAATTTAAATGTGAACAATCTACCTGTCTTTTCACCTTTTGTAATTTTACTGAATCCTTGACTTGGATCTTCAACAAATGCTTCTGCTTTTGTGAACCTGACTTGCAACCCTTTCTCTACTATCTGCCCAACACTTATCAAATTCTTTGTAATGGTAGGGACATAGAGTACCTTACTGAGTAGGTTGATGTTTCCATCAGGTGCTTTGAAATTGCCTATTTTCTCCACAGGATGTCTTGTGTCATCTCTTGTTTTTACCTCATGCTTATTCCTTGGATCTTCTAAATGTGATAGGAGTGCCACATTTCCTGCCACATGATTTGAACAACCTGAATCTATGTAGAAAACATGCTCATCAGATTTACCTTGTGGCATAGCCATGTTCATGATCAATAATGAAACCTCTTTGTTTGAGTCTTCTGTGTAGTTATTGTAGTCTCTCCTTCCTTATTACCCTCCTTGAGAGTTTGAATGAGTGTAGTTGTTGTAGCTGCCATGATAATTGTTGAACCTTCCTCTTGAGTAGCCATAACTTCCTCTATTGTATCCTCTTCCTCTTTGATTCCTGGAATTCCTAAAGCAATTTTCAGTTGTATGATTAGTTAATCCACAAATAGAACATGGGTTGGAGTCTTGGGATCTCCCCTTGCCTTGTCTACCTCCTCTTCCTCTACCTCTGCCATGTCTTCCTCTACCTGCATAGTTAGCTTGATATGTACCTACTTCATCATCCACTTTCTTTGCCTTTCCTTTGTTATCTTTGGACTTGCTTTTATTAGTGTATAAAGCTGAAGATTGATTACCTTTAGAGATTTCTCCTCTTTTGATAAGCTTTGCCTCTTGAGTAAGTAGTTGTTCAATGAGTGTATTGAAATCAGGTACATGCATGTCCATGTACAAATCCATAGCTGTGGTGAACGCTTCCCACTTGTCATCTGCCTTCAAGCCATTGATGACCTGCCTTACAATTTTCTCTTCATCTATTACCTCTCCAATGCTTCCCAACTGATCTGCTATGTCCTTGAGCTTTGTGACAAAATCAGTCACATTTTGTTTGGGAGCCTTCTTGAGATTGTGAAATCCAGTCATAGTTGATGCCTCCTAGCTTTGGTACTTGAAGAAAAGAAAGCTTCAAGTGCATCCCACACTTCCTGAGATGTCTTACAACTTCTATTGTGAGGCAACAAAAAATCTGAGATAGAGTTGAGGAGATAAGACCTTGCAAGTGCATCCTTGGAGCACCATGTGCTCAATCTTTCTTGCTCTTCTTGTGTTGGTTGACTTTTGTTCCTGAAACTTGGCATAACTTCATCTCTAGCCACATAACCATATAAACTTCTACCTTGGAGATACGCTTCCATCCTTAATGACCAAGCTGAGTAATTACCTCTGTCCAATTTGTCAATTGATGAAGGAAATCCATCTGCAATGTTGTCCAAACTTGCTCTGATACCACTGTGAAGAGATGGATAGGTATGTGCTTGAAGATGAAGAGGTGTTGCAAAATCCTTGATCTACACCAGCCAAATGAACTCCAGGAGTATATGGTGGGCCCTTTCAGCTTGTCAATGGATGTATTAGACACCCTATGTACCTTGGAAGATCACTCTCAAAAAGATAGATCAAAACAGATAAGTTGGAGTTAGCTCAGAGGTGAAAAACTTGCTATTTTGGTTCATACACCCGTCCATTGTTTTGCATAATTCTCTCAGCACAACAGCAATTAGCTTAATTCCTCTTGGGGAAGTCTAGTTAACTTAAAGAGCTAACTTTCAAGAGTAATCTCATCAAAAATAATAAACCACACACTGAGAATGAGTTTTAACAAGTGATGACATCATCCCGATTTTCACGGGCTGCTATAGTTTGAGACCAGTGAGCAGAAAAATGAACATAACTCAAAATGTAGGAATCCCATGATTATGAAAATTTTTATGATTATACTAGACAGTAAGCTGAATCCAACAAGCTTTAAAACATTGCATTTAAGTAAGTAGCCACTGAGAAAAACCTCTGACAAGATGAGTGAAAAAATCGGGTACCTGATAGAGAAGTGAAGATGAACAGACACTGTTGACTTCAATTGATCATAACTGAAGATTGCAACATCCAAATGACATGAAAATTTGTGAGCTTATAGTAGACTTATAGAGATAACTTTACCAAGTTAAATCACTGAAAATTATCCACCAAGCTCAGAGAAAACATCTCTGCAATCTGACTGAGAAAACTGAGAGTAATGGCAGTGAGTAGTACACTTCACAAGAACATGGACATATGAACTCAAATAATCATGAAAAAGAAAGTATATTGCTTGTAAAATACAATGAATTACTGATACATATGTGTGCCTTGTAATCACACCTTGATTTTGCATAAAGCTCAGCTCTTGGAGGTCTTCACGTAGGTCTCTCTAACCACGACTAAAACTGCCATCTATTTATAGTTGAGTTTGGGAGGCTAACTTCCCTCAATCACTCTCCAATCAATCAATGATTGATTTGATTCTCTACCTACCACAAATCACGAATTCGTGGCTCCTCTTTCCCTTTTTGATCAAGTGGACTCAACCACTTAAGATTCTTTCACTTTTACATTAAGTAAACTCTTCAAAAGTTACAAGAGGTAGTTCACAAGTGAACTTTACATAGTCTTCATTTTAAGGCTTCTTCTATGACTTTGTGGGACTTAAGCCAATACTTAGGCTTGTCATAGACTTGCTCCAACAATTACATGTATGCCTCATAATTTTCCCCAAATCTTTATTCATAACATAAATTCTTTTCCCCAAAATCCAAGAAATTTTCGAAATTTCCCTAACCTTCAGCTTGATTTGGTTGCAATTTCGAACAAAACCTGGAGTGATGGTTAAGGATTTCGATTATCCCATATTGGAGGTTGCGGTGCCTTTATCGTGTGTATAAAAGATAGAGTATTTCTTCATATCCCTCATCCTTGAGAGGAGGTGAGGAGAGGAGCCATTCTTCCATGGGCGACAACTGCTGGCGCGTGTGACTGCATTGTGCGTGTGGATCCATCGTGCATGTGGCTCTCTTGATGTCAACCGTCTTGCTCCGATACCAAATGATGTGTTCCTTTGATGATCCTCCTATTTTGGAGAGAGAGAGAGAGAAAGTGTCTGCACGCACTCCGAGGTGAAGTAGAAGATTCCCACACTCTTGCTCGGTGACGCACATAGATAGCTATGAATTATTCCGCCCAGCCATGTACCATCCTCATTCAATCTCCCTTTTTCTATGGTCAAGTGAGCCCCCCACATGGCTCCACACATGGGTGCCACATGGAACTCATGTGTGAGCCCATCTAAATAAAGCTAAGAGGTGATTCACACCTCTCCTCAGGTGTACTCCATATAACAATGATGCTCGGGTGGGAATGTGCATTTGTGTTGTTTGGATATGGGCTGATGTGAAGTCCTGATGAAACATGTCAAATCGAAGCTTGAGCTTGGCCAAAATTCGGCTTGCTACATTTTTGTAGAAAAATGCATGATCCCCTCATAAGTCCACACATTTTACTTTTGAACAGGTTTATGTTTTTTGTGTTCATGTTTTTTTAAGGTGAATTCTCATGTTCTAACGAACAAATATCAAGAGTTGTTATGGAGAGAAATGCTGATATTTTTGATGTTATATGCTAAAATCCATGAACTCCATTTATGAGCTGTATTTTCTTCTAGAAGATGATTCTCTAATGTTAAGAAAGTTCCTTATTTTGCATAGTAATAGATGCATCGCAATCATAGTAGTTTTTTTCAATCTGTTGACTCCTATTGTTTGTACAAACCCTTGTCTGAGAGTCATTTTTTGAAGGCTCCCCTTCCCATGCTTTGAGCTCTTTAGCATTCAGAGGTGGTAGAAAACATTGAATGATGTTTTTTTTTTAATGATAAGTGAAGATTCGACAATGTTCTTATGCATGGAAGTTATGGGGCTCCTTCTTTCTATTTGCTGGCTTCCATAGTTATGGAAGTTATGGGATTCCGATTTTGAGTGTTTGATTCATTGCTTGGCTGATTTGGTGTGTTGGACAGTTTGAGTAGGTGAGTGTGTTTGAGGATATGTCTACATTGATTTTGTGCAGTTATATGCAAATGTGTCGATGAGGTTGTGAGTGTGTAAACGTGCATGTGCATGAGTGTGCAAGTGACATTGAGGGACTATGTATGTAATAGAGGATTGACCAATGCCTTGGATATAAATAAAACCATAAAAGTGGAAAAATAAGGGCTATTTGAGAAGATTGACCAAAAAAAGACTTGCCAAATAGTCTAAGAAGATACATTTGTGAACATTTCTTAGTAGGGTCATTTGGCAATCCCACTGAGGATCAAAGAAGTGGATGTATTCTGCGCATATCTACAAGCCGAGGGTAGAAAAGTGTGCCCAAACACAAAAATTTAAGCAAATTTAGCTACCAACAAACACCTTGTCTCTAGCTTCATAGGCTACTTCAAATTGAGCCCCAATAAATCCAAACTGATGCCACATTCTTTTGCATTATGAAAATTTGAGAATAATTAACAAAATTCTATTACCATAGAAATAATTATTCTATAAAAAGATTACTAATAGATGAGCTCCATTTACCTTTGCCCTTCTAACTGGCTATGAAATCTTGGTCTGCAACACACATGATTGGCCTATTTTTCCTAGACGATCTTCATGCAAAAAAATAGAGACTAACTCCTCAAAGGTTATTGCATTTGGATTTTCATTCATCATCAATGGAAGAGTAGAAGAAAACTCTGATAAGAATCTCGATAACTACTAAGAATAGTCTATGCCAACGAACTATCTAGCAAAATTTAATCGATAGAAATTAACTTCTCTTTCAAATATTTGATCTTTTTAAGAAAACTCTTCATTGAATCTCCTTCATTCATATGCTGACTTTCCAATTGTTTTTGGAGGTCAGCAACGTGAACATCATTTGTCCAAGCATCTTTTATTGTTTTGCAGAAGCCAATATGAGGGATAATGTCATGTGTGACAAAAAAAATCTATTAATGCATGTGCTTGTGCATCTCTACCATCCAAAACAAGTTTCTCCATAGTAGGCACAATGGGGATTGCAACACGACCATGAAATTGAAGATCATCATCAACACCGTCTGCATTGCCTTCAATCACTATATTTGCAAGCATAGTAGGATGTGTTTCAAGACCCTACACACTATTCCCCAACCCTTTTTCTACCAATATATGACCCATCGTGTATGCCCACAATGGGTGATTAGTACATCGGATTGATCCTCAACAGACAACATATGAAATACATCATTGCTTTTAGCCCTGGCTAGTGAGTAAACATCCTCTACAAAAAATTGATTATATCTCAAAAAGCTCAACACAAATATCCAAACGAGCTCTACTAGATTGTTCGAGACTTGCAGGTGCTCGTATTCACGAATTGAAAGTTTATATATCTTTGACACAAAAGGATGAAATTGCATGCATCTTCACGGCAATAGTGAATTTGGAGGCCAAAACGTGCTCAAATCGAAATTCTGATGTGATACAATGAAGATTTTTTGAGCTCCTACTTGGCCAACGTATGCTCATCGATTTTTATGTGATTTTGAGACTTTTAATGGAGGGGTGTCGAGATGCCTTATAGAAAAAGGAAATCCACTTTGATACCAATTCTTGGAGTTTGAGGTCTATGAAAGCATATGAACAAAAGAAGGAAGAAGAAAAAGTTTGGAGAACAACACAATACTTAATGTATTGCCAAGTGAATGTACAAAGATAAGTGACCTGTTAGGGTTATAGGCATATATACAAGACAAGGGGAAAAACCTCCTAAAGAGTGAAAAAAGTGCCCTAGTGGTCCTAAGTGTGTTTACACACATCACTACCAAAATATATAAAAGATGTAATAATCTATAAACTTCAAAGTCCTTAATATGGACATTTGGTTTGATTTGTTCATTTTTTTCAATTTTTGTTTTTCTCCATGAGATAGAAATAATTATGAAAAATTACCTGCACATCAATAAGCCACATTCACTTCACAAAAGTGAGAATTATAGTAGTACACTCTTTGTTCGCATAGTAGGGGTGGTTCAAAATCACTATAATATTCTCAATTTATTTTTTTGTTATTGTTAATAAATATTGCAATAGGGTTTAATTTTAACATATACTAAAATGATAGATAAATTTACATGAATAGTCATGCTATGGTATGAGGTATGCATTTGAAACATTAAGGAATGCAAGAGTTAAAAAAATGGTTTAGTTCTATTATTATGTTCAACCTTGGGGGAAAGAAAAAAGTATGTGATTGTAGTTTTATCATCTTTGATGACTTATTCAATGATTGTATTAAAAATAATGGTTTAATCGTGTTACTATGTTCAACCTTGAGGGAAAGAAAAAAGTATATAACTATCCATCATGCATAGTGTTAAAATTAGTAGAATGGATGACATGGCTATTCCATTGAATATAGAATGATTAATTTGCCTCCTTAGGTTTTGCTCCTTTAGAACTATAGAATATAATCTATGCTTCCACATGATTGTTTGGGAATTCAATTTTTAACATAATGATATTTGAATTTCTAAATCTATTTATTTAGAAAAAGTCTTATGCATACAATGGTTCAGATATAGATAATAGGTTTTTAAATGTTGAATGTTATACCTATAGCACTTGAATAAGCATTAGGTTCTCATCTTAGTTGGGTTTTTTTGGTATGTGAGATTATTAATGTTGTTGATTAAAAGAAAAACTAGTTGGGAATAATTAATATGATTGCTTCACTAAAAGTGCATGAAAATTGATATATTAGCACATGTAAAATATTTTTCATGGCTATTGTACTACAATAGTTTGGACTACCTTTTGAATAAAATTGGTGCAACTAGTTTTGAGTTTTTATTTACATATAAAATGTGAGTGATGGAGAGTGTTAATCTCCAAAAGAACAAGCTATCCTTGATGTTAGACCACCTCTATATCAAGAATAACTTTAAACTCCAACCAATTTTGAAAGACAATCACCAAACTATCAAGAAATTAACTAACTGTGGAGAAAGTCATTTCATAGAAAAATCTGCTGCACATTAATCACTCATTGATTAATCATTTGTGTAAAGTTTCTGATGAAACTTTGTAGAATGTGTTGCCTAGAGTTTTCACACCTCCTCCAAGTTAAAACACTTCAAAAACTTTAGTAGATTATGAGAAATACTTCAAACAATCTACCTATGTCTGAAACTACCTTCTTGTAGAGTCGATTTTGACACTTGCAACTTCTAACACATAGTTCTCCCAATCTAGAACCCGTTTAAGCAAATGCTTTTAGCCATAGGTGGCTTACCTTCCAACTTAGATTTTGAATCCTCATTTGTGTAAAACTTTACACTATGCACTGAGAATTGATCATTTCTTTGACCATCAAAACTGTGCCTGTTTTAGAAGACACTCAACACTTTCTTACATATAGATGTTCCTACACAAAATTCTCTCAGCCTGTTTGCAATTGAACTCTCAAAATTTAACCATAGATAGATCAACTATGGACTTAGATTTCTACAAAAGGATTTCTGATAAAATCAAATACAGAAGGAGAACTAGAGAAAAGATCAACGCGCAATTCTCTGAACATTCTTTATATTCAACTCTTCATACATCTGATTGATGATACATCCAATACACATCATCTATTCATCTATGCTTCATCTCATCCTTCTTCTATGACTATCTACACATATCTATATATACATATGAGTATTGATTCGTCATCACTTCAAGTATATTGAAGTATTTACAAAGCTAATGTACATATGTTTTAAAGAACTTTAATATCTGAATCTTCTCTTTACTCCATGAATTTGGACTTCAATCTTTTCTTCATTTCTTCACTTCTAGACTTTATATAATCACCAATTGTTGATTGTCCTGCTCCAACAGCTCCCCCTCAATCATCAATTGTGATTACCTGCATCTTCTTTATTCCTGCCATATCTTTAAACCTCTGCAACTTTGGTCCATCCAAGCTTTTTGTTATCATATCTGCAAGTTGATCTTTTGTAGGAGTATGCATAACTTCTATTTCTTTATCAACAACAGTCTTTCACAGAAAATGATACTAAATCTCAATATGTTTAGTTCTAGCATGGAACACAGGATTTGCTGTTAAATATAAAGAACTCATATTGTCTCCACAAATGATAGGAGTACTTTGAACAATAGCAAAACTCTTCATAAGAGTCTTTAACCATATTACTTCCTTTGCAACTTCTACCATGCCTTTGTATTCTGCTTCTGTAGATGATACAACAACTGTATGTTGCTTCTTGGAGCACCATGAAATTAGCTTATCTCCCACATAACACAAGTATCCATGTGTTGATCTTCTATCATCAGAATTACCTGCCCAATCTGCATCACTGTATATTTTGACTCTTGTATCTGAAGTAAATCCATAATACAGAACTTCTTTAAGTGTACCCTTGATGTACCTAAGTACTCTTTGTCCTGCAATCCAATGTTCCTTTCTAGGACAATGCATGAATTGAGATAGAACTCCAACTGCATATGATAAGTCAGGTCTTGTTAATGTAGCATAAATCAGGCTACCCACCAAACTCTGATAGAGCTTCATATCTTTGAATTCCTCTCCTCCATATCTACTCAATCTATGATTCACCTCCATTGGAGTTGGTGCTATTATGCAATCTTCCATTTTAAATTTGGTTAGCAAATTTTTCAGATACCTTTCTTGAGTTACATATACTCCATGTTGAGTATATGAAATCTCCATTCCCAAAAAGAATGACAAATTTCCCAAATCACTGATTTTGAATTCTTTCTCCATCTGCTTCTTAATCATGTGTATACCTTTGTCATCTGTTCCTATAAGTATTATGTCATCAACATAAATACAAACATAAATAAATCCATCCTCAGTTGCTTTGACTAACAAGCTACTATCTGCCTTTGAAATCCAAGTTCCTTCAAGAACTTTACAAGCCTATAATTCCATGCCCTTGGGGCCTGCTTCAACCCATACAAAGCTCTCTTGAGCTTATACACATGATTTGGATACACTTGATCTTTGAAACCATTTGGTTGTTCCATGTAGACTTCATCTGAAATAAAACCATTCAAAAATGCATTCTTCACATCTAATTGAGATAATTTCCAACCTTTGCAAGCAGCAATTGCTATGAGAGTCCTCATGGTTGTCATCTTTGCAACAGGACTATAAGTTTCATCATAGTCCACACCATATGTTTGTGCATATCCCTTTACAACAAGCCTGGATTTGTACCTAGATATACTTTCATCTGCAAACCTTTTTGTTTTGTAGACCCATTTACATCCAATGATCTTCTGACTATTTGGTTTAGGAACAAAATCCCAAGTCTCATTTTCCATCAATGCATCATATTCTTCGTGCATAGCTTTTTCCCAATTCTTCTTTCCTTTAGCTTCATCATATGTGGATGGATCTTCATTTGCTTTTAACATGTAAGCATAATCTTTAGTAGTCAAGAATGAAGTATCATAGCTATACCTTGTAGGTTGCCATTTGTGCCTAGATGACCTTCTGAGTTCTCCATTTCTTGAAGTTTCTGGTTCATCACATTCAGGATCAGACCTTGACACTTCTTCAACTTCAACCTGTACTTCATTATTCTCCTCTTCATCAAATATCTGAACCTTTGATTTACCTTTCTTTTGATTCACAACTTCTTCAACATCTGCATGAACGTTAAGTGTACCTGCATACCAAGTACCTTGCTCATCAAATGTAATATCCTTAGACACAAGGAATTGCTTTGTGGATGGACTCCACAACCTATAACCCATCTGCTTGTCATCATAACCAATGAATACATACTTCTCTGCTTTAGGTTCCAATTTATGCCTCAATTGTGATGGCACATATGCATATGCCAAGCATCCAAATATTTTACAATGATCCAAGGTAGGTCTCTTACCCCACCAAGCTTCATATGGTGTCATACCCTGCAAGGCTTTACATGGTAACCTATTGACCAAATATGTGGCTGTGTTTACAGCCTCAGCCCATAAATAATTAGGGCAATTTTTCTCCTTCATCATGGATCTTGCAAACTCAACAAGAGTTCTGGTTCTTCTTTCTACTACACCATTTTGTTGAGGAGAGTACCTGCAAGTAACCTCTCTCTTTATACCTGCATTCCACAAATAATCACTGAACTCATTAAAGAAATACTCTCCCCCTCCATCTGACCTTAACCTCTTCAATTTTTGACCTGTAATTCTTTCTGCATATGCATGATAGTGTTTAAATGTATTAAACACTTCTGACTTGTCTTTGATCACATAGATTGTGATCCACCTGGTAGCATCATCCACATATATAACATAATATCTTGAACCATTTATAGTGAAATCCTTTGAAGGACCCCACACATCTGTATGTACCAATTCAAGTCTTTCTGAATACATAAAACCATGCTTATTATATGATTGCTTATGAGCCTTACCTAATTGACATGCTTCACATCTGTATGTCATGTGTTGACCTGCAACATTAGGCAATCCAAGCACTGAACCATTGTTAATCATTTATTTGATACCTCTTTCATTAAAGTGTCCAAGTCTTTTATGCCAAAGATCCAATTCAGACACCTTTTGCTCTCCATATGTAAACATAGCATGTCCAACATTACCTTGTATCTTTAGTGTGAAGAGCCTTCCTTCCTTCTTTCCTGTAACAATTTGTTTATACCCTTGACTAGGGTCTTCAACATAAACTCCATCATTAGTGAACCTTACCTCATATCCTTTTTCCACAATTTGTCCTACACTGATCAAGTTCTTTGGAATTGTAGTAACATACAAAACCTTACTCAAGATAGTACTTCCATCTTTGGCTTTAACTGAACCAATTGACTTTACTTTGTGCTTTGTATGATCACCTGTTTGAACTGTATGATTGATTGCCTTATGATCTAGATCAGTCATCAAAGCAATATTTCCACTCAGATGATTGCTACATCCTGAGTCAATATAAAATACTCTCATGTCTTCATGTGAGGCTTCACATGTTGCATTCATAATAAGAGTTGAATCTTCTTTCTGATCTGATGCATAATTGTAGTAGGTGTTATTATAGGATTGATTTTGGAAGTTTCTTCCTCCACCTCTTCCAAAAGAATTCCTACCACCTCTACCTCTGAAGTTTCCTCTCTGATATCTGCCACCTCTTCCTCTTTGATTAAAGTTCTGATTAAAATTACCATTGCTTTGATTATTATGCCAACAATCATGAGATAGATGATTGGTCTTACCACATATCCAACAAGCTCTAACATTATCTTTGTTATTTCTGCCTCTTCCTCTACTTCTACCACTTCCTCTTCCTCTTAGGAAGTTTGCTTGACTTGGAGTACCTTCATCTTCAACTGATTGTTGCTTTCCTTTGCTAGCTTTCTTCTTGTCTTTAGAATACATTGCATGACCTGCACTCTTATCAACATGTCCTTTGATATCATTCTCAAAAGTTAGCATATGTCCTAACAATTGATTCAAACCAGGAGTGGAATGATCTAATGAAAGTTCTGTAGACAAAATAAAAGGCTTCCACTTCTCATCTCCTCTTAGCCTTGTGAGAATTTGCCTTACCAGCTTATCTTCTTCAATATCTTCATCAACTGCACCTAAAGAATCAGCAATGTCTTTCATCTTTGTCACATAATCAGATATTGATTGTGAAGCCTTCTTCTTGAATGTAGTAAATTTTGCCCATAATGAAGCTTTCCTTGATTTGGTTGCATTCTGAAAATGCTCTTCCAAAGCATTCCAAATGTCGCTTGCACTTTCAAGTCCTCTGATATGAGGAAGCAAATAATCATTTACTGCCATGTAGATTATGCTCCTTGCTTGAGCATCCTTCTTCATCCAAATTTTTATATCTGCAAGCTCCTCCCTAGTTGGAACACTAGGATCTTTGAACTCTGGCTTTTCTTCCTCTCCTGTGATGTATCCCATCAAATCTTTGCTCATAAGATGAGCTTCCATTATCATAGACCAAGACGGATAGTTCTCTCTATCCAACTTCTCAATTTGGAGACTGTCTCCCATCCTTTCTTCACCTATACTATCAAATCTTTAATCCTTATAAGGAATGGATATACCTTAGCTTCGAATGTTGCTCCTTCTGATCCTTTTGATAGCCTTTATGTGTCTTCCTTCAGTCTTTCTTCCACACTTTATCCTTTTGAACCTTCAAGGTGTGAAATTTGTATATCTGTAGCAGTCGCTGTCTTCCTTTCCTTAATTTTAATACTTCCTGCTCTGATACCACTGATGGAGAGTGTTAATCTCCAAAAGAACAAGCTATCCTTGATGTTAAACCACCTCTATATCAAGAATAACTTTAAACTCCAACCAATTTTGAAAGACAATCACCAAACTATCAAGAAATTAACTAACTCTGAAGAAAGTCATTTCACAGAAAAGTCTGCTGCACATTAATCACTCATCGATTAATCATTTGTGTAAAGTTTCTGATGAAACTTTGTAGAATGTGTTGCCTAGAGTTTGCACACCTCCTCCAAGTTAAAAACTTCAAAAGCTTCAGTAGATTATGAGAAATACTTCAAACAATCTACCTATGTCTGAAAGTGCCTTCCCGTAGAGTCGATTTTGACACCTACAACTTCTAACACATAGTTCTCCCAATCTAGAACCCGTTTAAGCAAATGCTTTTAGCCATGGATGGCTTACCTTCCAACTTGGATTTTGACTCCTCATTTGTGTAAAACTTTACACTGTGCACTGAGAACTAATCATTTCTTTGACCATCAAAACTACGCCTGTTTTAGAGGACACTCAACACTTTCTAACATATAGATGTTCCTACACAAAATTCTCTCAGCCTGTTTGCAATTGAACTCTCAAAAATTAACCATAGATAGATCAACTATGGACTTAGATTTGTACAAAAGGATTTCTGATAAAATCAAATACAGAAGGAGAACTAGAGAAAAGATCGATGTGCAATTATCTGAACATTCTTTCTATTCAACTCTTCATACATGTGATTGATGATACATCCAATACACATCATCTATTCATCTATGCTTCATCTCATCCTTCTTCTATGACCATCTACACGTATCTATATATACATATGAATATTGATTCGTCATTACTTCAAGTATATTGAAGTATTTAGAAAGCTAATGTACATATGTTTTAAAGAACTTTACTATCTGAATCTTCTCTTTACTCCATGAATTTGGACTTCAATATTTTATTCATTCTTCACTTCTAGACTTTATATAATCACCAATTGTTGATTGTCCTGCTCCAAGAGTGAGGCCATGTATTAAAGGGCTTTTTCTTTTAGATTTGTTTAGATTGTGTTAAGTTGTTAGCCACATGTTGATGGGATGAATTTATAAATTATTTTTCTCTAGGTTGAGAACTCATATACAATGTTTTAACTTGGCCTATGGTCTTTTAATAAGACAAGATGTGTGATAAAAAATCCCTTAATGTACATATTTAATACATAGAATCTATCATACGTTTTTTTGAAACCTATTGCTAAGTAGTTTTCAAATTTGCCTAAGCATTGCCTTGAGTTTTCATTAAGGAATGTGTCTATGCAAAGTATGTCTTGGTTATAAATGTTTTTATAAGAAGAATGGTACAAGAAAATTAACGAGAAAATAAAAATTTGTTTACTCTTTCATACATTTAACGATACAAGTATATAATAAATCCATGATTGCCTATTTTTTCTTTGAGGATATAAAATAAATCCACTTCTTTGTATAGAATTGAGGTTTGCATAGCATCCATTGGTTGTATTGTTTTTCTAAAACCTATAGAATAAAATTATAGGATAGAAAAATAATAGTAGATGAGAAGCTATGAGTATTTCTCTTCCCTTTGGAGCATATTGTATTAATAGATGTTTCTTTGGATGGTGGTAGTTAACAACCTACTCTATCCTTGTTTGTTTGTTTGTTTTTTGCATATTTTAGGGAGGAAGGTCTTGGCCAATTACTGATAAAGCTTTCACTCCAAAGGATTGTACAACTATTTGGAATTAATGAAATCAATTTCACATCAAAACTTATCTTTGATAAACTTTTTAGGAAACATAACTTAAAGAGATTACTATGTAAACATTCTACTTTTGGTTGGAAGGTTCATCATGCAACCGAAAACCTATTACATATAAAAAATGATCACATTGAAGGAAAAAGAATTTTTTGCATGGTTGTTCTTATTCCTCTTATAAAAGGTTCTATTCTTTCTCAAGAAATTCTTAGATGGGTGTGATCATGCCTTTACTTCCGACCTTTGCATCATTAGGAATCACTAATTAAGGAGAATTTTACAAAAATGGGTCAATTGTATGCCATCAAAACCAGTCTCTCTTAGAGATACCATGAATGAAGTTACTAGATTCTTTCTTTTAAATGTTGAAAAAATGAAGTTGCAAGATGTTTTTGTTTGGGTTGAGTATTTTAGATTTTCTTTTTCTATTGTTGAAAATTTCTTCAATTACAATTATCCAATGTATGGTTATAACAATAAAACTTGGTTTAAAAATCCTTGCATTGCTGATGAAATTTGCTTCTTGAAATAACATTTGTTTATGAATGGGATGGATAAGTTGTCTTAGACCTCCATGTTCATCTCTAAGAAAGTTACCCATCTTCACTTTACAAAGACTTTCATCTAATGATATGACCAACTAAATCTTACTCAATGATGCTTTGGCCTCTTTAACTTCTCAAAAACGCATGGATTTTGAAATCCATGAGTGCATCCATGAATACCCTTCCTTCACTAGTTAAAGTTTTGGAAAGAACATAAAGGGGAATTTAGATAGGTCACTAATGCAGATAAACTGCATTTTTCTGAAATCAACACCATTTTCCCTTATCTTAAACGAATGCAAAAGAGACTAAGGTTATTTGCACGACTTAGAAAAGAGATATCTTTTTTAACAAAAGTAAAAATACAAGTTCATTTTTTGGTGGGTAATACTAATGATTTTCTTATAAACTTGCCTCAAAGAATTTGCTATTTCAAAAGATATGATATTGAGAAATTTTATGAGGCTATATCCCATCCTATAACAAATACTATTATATAGGCAATTGAAAATATTATTTATCTTCTTTAGAGATTAAACTTCATTGGCTTTATAATTCACTACTTTATCATCCAATTTTCTCCATTGTTGTTCAAGTATCAATGTGTATGCCAGACAACCAAAGACACCCAGATGAGAAACAAATTGCTTGCGACCATGTCAATCCTCACATGGAGTGATCAATTGCACTGCTTTGGCGGGGCACCTCTTGAGTACCTGTGCTACACACATAATAGCCTCAAGCTAGAAGCTGTGTGGTAAATCTTGACTTTTGACCATACACATCACCATGTCCATGATAGAATTGTTCTTTCTTTAAGAAACTCCACTTTGTTGCGGTACATACAACACTATGCATTGATTTTTATCTCATGCTCAGCCAAAAATCCATTAAAACAAGAAGACATGTATTCCTCCCCTCAATCAGAATGGAGGGTTTCCAATTTACATGTTGACAACTTTTCTACATAACAAGGAACTATTTAAAGCACATAAACACTTCGGACTTTGCTTTCAATGGATAGACCCATGCATTCCTAGAAAAAACATCAATAAAAGTCACAAAGTAAAGGTATTTCCCAAAAGCAAGTGCTTGCATAAAACCATAGACATCACTATGAACAAGTTGCAATTTATGAGCAGCTCGAACTGTCAGTATTTTAGGAAGGATGAACACTGCATTTTGCCTAAAATATAGCCTTTACACACATGTTTACAAGGTGTCTCAAGTTTCGGAAGAGAGGAGACAATTTTAGATTTCTACAAGCAAAGCAAACTAGCAAAATTTAGATGACCAAAGTGTGATTGCCAAAGCTTTGCATCTAAGATAGCCTAAGAATCTTGAACTCCACATGCTCAATTATTCATAGATTTTGTGTAGTCCATGAGCTTATATAGCCCATGAAATAAAATACTGAAAGTGATGATAACATCGACATTCAATAGATCATGAATGATTAAAGCATCTGACAATGTGAAGGAACTACCATCAGTACTAGTCAGAATCATCTTTCCATCTCCATCTTTGAGTTCCTTCTTTGGTTGCATAATATTAGCAGATTTCTACTTACTAGTAGATGAGCTCCATTTACATTTGCCATTTTGACTAGCTAAGAAAACTTGATCTACAAGACACACAATTGACATGTTCTACCTAGACTGATCTTCTTGCAACAAAAGGGAGACTAACTCCTAAAATGTTAAGGCATTTGAACTATCTTTCATCATCAATTAAAGAGTAGAGGTAAAACTTTATTATGATTCTAGAAGACTGTTGAGAAGAGTCTGTAAAGGCGGACTATCTTGCAGATTTCATGAACAAAGATCAACTACTCCTTCAAATCTTTGATCTTTGTCAAAAAGTTATCCATAGAATCTCATTCATTCATATGCTCACTCTCCAATTATTTGCAAAGGTAATCAAGACAAGCCTTATTTCTTGACTGGTAAGCATCATTTTTTGTCTTGTGGGATCAAATGTGAGGGATAATGGCATGTTTGAAAGACAAGGCTATCAATGCATGTGCATGAGCATCTATGCCATCCCAATGAAGTTGCTTCATAGTAGGTGTAGTAGGAACCATAGCATGACCACGATCAAAAGAAGGTTGAAAAATTCATCAAAAGCAAGCCATTTCCCTTGATCTGGATGGATACCAAGGAATCAATTATATTACTAGAATTAGAATTTAAGTTGGAGGTAACCATATGGTGGCTACTCTCTCACCATGTGTGTTATCCATCGAGTAAGCGGGTGTTATGGCTATAGTTAATGTCTATAAACTATAGGTACTTTTTCCAACTAAATGGATTATAATTTTCCTTTAGATCTTCTGATACTTGTTCGATGAACGTAGGGTCTAATGAACTTTAAGAATTAAATGATGCATTAGTAAGTACAAAAAAAATGTAGGAATTTCTTATGGAATGATTATCCCAACCTAGAAATAAGAGGGTTTCCTTGAAAATATTCTCAACTCATCCATTAACAGGTTATTCTATGTTGGACATGATAAATGTACTAATTGTTACTATTTAATTCTCGAATCCCTAGTCATTATTCAAGTGAAGCTCCAAGGGATCATCATCATTGACTTTGCTATACTTTTGGGATCTCATAGGTTTAGTTGTGGGTATATATATATATATATATATATATATATATATATATATATATATATATATATATATATATATATATATATATATATATATATATATATATATATATATATATATTGAGTATATGACTTATTCTCGATACAAAGTGAATTCTAAAAATAAGACTCCATAGCCTCACTAAAGTTAGTGTCTAGACCTGGATTGTCATAAGTACTATTAGAATTCTTTATCTTCTAGTGGTACCTTTCTCCAATTCTTTGATCTATACAAATTGTGTTAGAGGATCCATAGACAACCCCACAATTGCCTCATAAACAATTAAGTCTTTTATAGCACAAGAGGTTCTTGATTCTAGGCTAGGAAAGGATGTCAAATACTCATAGAAATTAACATAATTCCAAAGCATGCATGTGTTCATGCTAGATACTAGGTGTAATACTAATTGGCACAAAACCGCACTTGGTTATAATTAGTAGGATCCTAACCCCATATATTAGCATGTTTTATCTTGAAATATTTTACAATAGCAAGTACCTATGAGTCTATAACATTAAGCCTATCATGGCCTACATAGCACATGTAATACATACACTTTATGGTTGTACATATACAATTGAACTATGTTTAGGACATAGATTTGGTTTGAATGTTGATCTCAAAATAGAAATCTAACCCAATAGAAATAGAAAAAAACATGGTAATTTGTATTAATTATCAATCTAGTTACAATAAAAAGGTCTTTCAAAGTTATCATCATTTTCCAAACTTTCTTAGTATAAAGCTTAGATCAATTCTATATCAAGAGGGAGGGGAGAACCCAATAGTTAGTAAGGATTAGAAGCACAAGCTAATGGTTACAATAACTATTCCCATTTTCTTTGGCTACAATTCTTCCTTGTCAAATAGACCATAGCATTGGCGTGCATGATGGAACTGAATTAGCTCTTCATCCCATGTATTAACATTGGGAAAAGTTGTATTATCATCCATTGCATCAATGTACGAGATATTCAAGCCACACAATTTATCTTTGATTCTAATTGTGGTTGAAAGATAGTTAGCAATGACATGTGTAGACCTATTCTTATGGATTACTTCATATTCAAGTTCTTTTAGTAAAAGCAACAAACCTTCTTGACATATTATATATTGTTGCTTTATTTAATGGAATAAGGCCAAATGATCCACATGGAAAATGAACTTCTTACTCAATAGACAATGCTAAAAGTGTTTGTCAAAATAGATATGTCTTAAACATTCTCTCTCCATGATTGAATAGTCACTCTCTACATATGAGATCTTATAGTTATCATGGTATCGTGGCCGAATCCATTCATCCAAAGATCTTTGACAACATACTACAAATAGAAATGGTAGAGACATAAAAAAAAAGTGAAAGGGTGATCTTGAGTCCAATAATTATAAATCAATGCTATTTTTAGTTGATGAAACACCGATTGGTGCTTAGGACCCCATAAACATTACAACATTTAGATGGCTAAAAACAAAAATGGTTCTTGTGTCATTTGATTTCCTCGAGAAATATCAAGACCTCTTCAAAAGATGTCAACATGATGCTTTCACCATTACATGGACCTTGATTGGTCAATCAAAGGACCATTTTGGAAACTATGTGGCCCAATAATTTTCCACTACACATGAAAAAGGGATTCTTGACTAGGTTCAATGAAATATGAACTTCTCTACACTAGAAAAGAAAACTCGTGCACATGTTTTATGTTCAATGGTTAAATTCCTAAAACCAAGAAGTCATCCAAAAGCATTTGCATGAAATCAAGTAGATATTCTAAAAATATCTCTTTCATATAACATTGGAAAGGTGTGAGGATATCACACATGTCAAACCACATGAATGTGCAATCAAAGACACCCCATGCTACAATTAAGGTAGTTCTTGGAATATCTACTTTGGTTTTTCTAATTCGTTTGTATCCACTACCATCTAAGAAAGAGTGCATTTCCTTGGATACTACTTTGTCTAGCGCTATGTCTAGGAAGGGCAATACCAAGGCATCAAGGACTATTGTTGCATTAATTTTCTTGTAATCCACATCAACATAGAGTTGCTTGTTCTTCTAGTTTTGATCACAAATGTAAAACACATTCAAGAAAATTGGTAGGAACAAGGAATCCCAATTTTGCAATATCAATTTCTTCCTTTGCATGTTTAGAATACTCGAGATTCATCAATCAAGTACCCTTGTTGAAGGGTTGGAATACAATTTTTTGTTAAATTTATATAATGGTAATACAAGTGACGATCTAGGAACTCCATATATATGCATTCCCCTACAAACATATTTTTAAGTTCAATCGATAACTCGATTAGATGTATCAAATTTTAAGAGTCAAATTTATCAAATATTTAAATTTAAATTTTGGATTTTCAATAGTGCTAAGATTAAATTTTCCAATTGGTGTGCATTCCAATGCAATTACTACATTTGAAGCCCTATAGAGGTAGTGTATACTTGCCATTTTTGTAATAAAAGGTAAGAAAACTTACAAAAAATGTTGTTTGGACTTATCCTACAAGTGCAAGGATCTTCCAAACAACAAAGTGTAATGCTTTGATAGATCTAGAACCAAAAAAGTCCATCATGATTACTACCCCTTATATTTCAATTGAGATATATTTGATTAATTTTACGAGTTGGATAAAGGTCAGGTATGTCATTCGTATTATGAAGGATTTTGGATAGAAAGTTGTTTGGTTGTATCTTTTAAAACTTAAAAAATTGGATATAATGACTTTGGAACTTCAATCCATGAGAACTTGATCAGTGGGATGATCTCTATAAAGAAAAAAGGGAACAAATGGCAAACATTTTTTGGTCACCAAAATCTTTCAATTTTTCTAGATTTCATATGAATAATTGAACCCAATTATCTTTGTTCCAATGCACCACTTCAAAATAGCAACAAGATTTTCTTTGATATGCTCAATTAGTTGGCATTGATGTTCTATCATATTGGAATCTTCTTTTACATATGGGTTTGTGGGAATAATGACATATAAAGTGTATACAAGATAATCTCCATCCAAGCTAGGATCTCATTGAATTCATTATTAGCTTGAGAATGGAAACTAAAATACGTCTATTTTTGAAAGAATATTTTGATGAAATTTGAAGCAATCCATCAGTTGGAAGAAGACAAATGCAAACTTTTCATTATGATGTAGGAATGATTGTTTTTCACACGCTAGTTTTTGAATTTGTGATTTGATTTCATTTCTCATTTTTGAAATGCATAAAAAATCATAAATTATTAGACATTTCTAGACAAGTTTTACATCACAATTAGATATATCATTGTTACTGCAATATGTAGTGGTTAGATTGGCTAATGTCCCACCCAATCTGGTATTAATTACATCCTTTAGAAGATTAGTGCTCTCCAAAATGGTCATCCATACTGTGAAACAAACCTTCCATATTATACTATCATTAGGGTTTCCTTGGTTAATATCATGGTGATAAAATCCATTTGTTTATTGATGGAGATTTTAAACCAATTTTGTTTTTAGAGAACAATCAAGAAAACCAATTTCTCACCCTACTATGCTCAAAAACTACATGATTAATAATAATCCTATTTATGTTATTGTCCCTTTTGGATTAGACTTTACTATGAAACCTATCTTCTTCCATGTGATCAACTTTTTCTATCCATTCAAAACTATTCACTTTTCAGTTATGATAAGAATCATGAACAAAAAAACAAGACTCAAACACAGTCATTTAATCCAAAGAGAAGCAGGACAATTTCCAAGCTTACACAAGGTATCTACAAAAGGTACTTTATCCACTCCAAGGAGTATCATGAAAAATTCCATAACCTCACGTAAAATTGAAAGGATTATACTACTACATAATCTAATAGACAAAGGAATTTCCATCCCATAGAGGAAAATGCAAACGAATACTTTATGGTTTTCTCCTTTTTCATAAACATATCATGGAGTACAAAGAAAGCAATGGATGTAGGGAGTGTTGGACTTTGTCATCTTTTCAAGTTGCAAAATTTTGTTTTGTTTTTAATTTAGGGATAACATTAACTAGAAAGTTAAATTTATGAGCTCTCGTACCTTTTTCATGATGTGTGGTTGCAACATATTTTCAAAGGTTTTCCTTTTAGTTTGGCATAAAAATTGAAGTCGAGTAAAAATCTCTAAGTAAAGCAAATAATTTTTAATTATTCATAAGCGCTCTTGATACACTGCTATTGCATCAAAGATTAATGAACCTATCTATTTTTATTAACCTACATCTATCGTTTTTTGTCAATCATTTTCATTGTTGTATGTTTCTAGGTTAGCATGCTTGATTTTTCTTGAAAAATTTGATTGTCTACAATTTGGTATCAAGAAACATAGCCTTTATCAGCTCGGCTCATGTGTCAATAAATCATAATTATCTATAAACAAATACTCATAAAAAATTGGAAATACTCCTTAAAAATTGGAAGGGATATCGACTCCAAATCACATAACTATTTGGTCCCAAAGTCACATCGTTCTTCTGTTTTCTCTATACTTTGTTGAATATATGATATTGCTGCTTGTTTGCCCACATAGTCCCATATTCCCAATAGAAAATTTATTGTTTTATCTCATATTTACAGGTAGATCACATTGTCATGTTACTTGCATCAAACACTTACTTCCCATAGTAGTGTATGGGTGCTTAGTGTTCTGCATCCTTTGTGTCTATGGGCACTCTATCATGGTCCAAGTTTGAAGCTTGCAATTGGATCCCAAAAAAGGTGCTTGGTCAGAACCTCCTCATGATGTAGCTCTAAATGTTTCTCACATTCTGTGACTCCACATAAGTGTATACATAGGAGCTTATGAATTCAAAACTTGGAGGTATTGTACCTAAAAGTTCCCTCAAGTTTGGGTAATCTCTTGCTAATCAATCTCTCTTAACTTTGACTCATGATTCGTGCCTAACAACGCCACGACTTCCTCAAACAGTATTTGCTTTTCAAGGTAGTTATTTTCGAGAATTACAAGAGAATGTTCTTATGATTTCACTCATTGAGAGTGTACACAAATGATGCTTTACATTGAGTGATCAAGCACTAGGCTTGGGTGAAATACAACAACAATTCCCCCTCACGCCTAGTATGCTTGAGTCTTCAATCCTCCTTGATTTCTAGCAATCCAATCATTCCTTTGAATCTGCTTAGCCTGATACCATCCAATGGCTTAGTCACCATATCTACACATTGAAGATTAGTAGATACATGGGATAATTTACTGTCCTTGCTCATTAATTTTTCTCTTACATAATGATAATGGACTTCAATATGCTTGGTTATAGCATGGTAAACTGGATTATCTGCTAAGTGAAGTGAGTTTGTATTATCACCAAAGATGTGAAGAGTTATATGTAACACCAAATCTGAGTATAGACACTTTAACCACATTGCTTCTTGTGTTGCATTGGCCCAACCTCTGTATTCAGCCTCAATAGATGATAGATCAATAGTTGGCAAGCAATAGTTGGTTGCTTCTTTGAAGACCATGAAATTAGTTTTGAGCATGCAAAAGACAAATACCCTGATGTACTCTTCCTATCATCCTTTGATCCAGCCCAATCTAAATATGAGTAAAGTTTGAGATCAATTTCTGAAGTGAAGGGGTAGAAAAACCCTTCATTGATAGTACCCTTCAAGTATTTGAGCACTCTCTCAGATGCTTCCATGTGTGGCTTCCTTGGTTTGTGCATAAATTGATTGAGTATGCTAACACTATAGCATATGTCCACCGTTGTGAGAGTTGCAGTTCAAGCTTCCTACCAAGCTTTGATAGCTTGTGATATCTTCAATGGGTTCTCCCTCATAAGCACTTAGCTTATGATTCAACTCCATGGGTGTACCTGCACACTTAGTATTCTCCCATTTTAAACTTAGAAAGCAGGTCATGTACATACTTCCTTTGAGTGATATAGATACCAAAATCTGTATAGCAAGTTCAAGTTGAAGAAAGTAAGTGAAAGGTCCAAGATCACTGATCTTGAATTCATCCTTGATTCCAACATTTACCTATTTAATTCCATTGACATAATTCCCTGTAATTATGATATATCAACATATAGATAGAGATATATAACCTCTAATCCATTCCTTTTGATGAATAAGGATGTGTCTGCTTTGCTAGCTTTAAATCCTTGGTCCTAACTAATTTGTGATTCCAATCTCTTGGAGCTTGCTTCAAACCATATAGAGCCTTCTTCAATGTACACACATAATAAGGATGATGTGCATGACCAAGTGATTGTGTCATAGAAACTTCCTTTGAAATCCAACCATTGAGAGATGCATTTTTTACATCTAGTTGATATAGCTTCCAATTCCTAGATGTAGCAATGCTAACAAGTACTCTAATGGTAGGCATTTTGGCAACAGGTGAAAAGGTCTCTTCATAGTAGATCCCATGGGTTTGGGCAAACCCCTTTGCTACTAACCTTGCCTTATATCTATTAATAATACCATCTGAATTCCTCTTGACTTTATAAATCCACCTTGATCCAATTACCTTCATTGATGGTTTGCTAGGAACAAGTTCCCATGTGTCATTGTTCATAAGAGCATCCATTTCTTCATCCATTTCTTTTCTCCATTCCTTCTTGCTTTGAGATTCTTCATAAGATGTTGGTTCTTCATTGTTGGAGCCCTTAGCCATATAGATCGAATGCTTTGTGACCAAAGAGGTATCAAATCCATATTTCTCTGGTTCCTTCTTCTCTCTTAGTGACCTTTTGATTGGTTGAAGAGAGATTTTTGAGCCTTAAGCTGGGTCTTGCAATTTAGCTTTCCCTTTGTTCTTCCATAGCTGTAGTTTCTCTAAATTTGTCAAGTCTTATTCAGATCCACTATCTTCATGATGTTTTGATTCCTTTGTTGGAAGAGATGGAAACCAAAAAAAAAATACACTTCTCTACTTTGGGATCCAATTCCCTATTACTTGGGAAGGTATGTGAGCATAAGCTAGACAACCAAGCATTTTGCAATGCTCTAGACTTGGCCTTCTTCCATTCCTCACCTCATAGGGAGTCATACCATCTAAAGACTTTGATGGAAGTCTATTTACAAGGTATGTAGCTGTTGATACAACCTCTGCCCAAAGATAATTAAGTAGAATCTTTTCATTTAGCATAGATCTAGCTTCTTCTTGTATGAGTCATTAGATACTTTAGAAGTGAGTAAGATCTCTCTCATCACTCAGATGTAAAGTTTTCCAGAAATGAAGAAAAGTTGCAACCGATATTTCTGAGAGTTCTCCTTCTGTGTTGAATCTTTTGTGAAATTCTTTTGTACAAGTCTAAGTCTATAGTTGATTGACCTCTGTACAAATTTTCAGCTTCTAATTGTGATCAGGCTAAGAGAATTGAGTGCAGGAACATTTACATGTGTAAATGTAAAGAAGAGAAGTTGCAAGGGGTGCAAAATTCGATGCTAATGTTTTGGTCAGTTCTCCTTCCACAGTGTAAAGTTTTGAGCAAGCAAGCACTCATTTAAGTTATACTCTTCAAATATGGCAGATGTCTCTTCTTCTATGTCCAAATTGTCTAATGCCATAATTTGGATATGTATTTCTACTCACTTTGTAGTTTTTCTATGACCTGATCTATGCATGCTACTCCTCTTGGGAGTAAAGATAAGTGGTGGGATGGAGTCCTCATCTAGTAACGGTGTTTGGGAAGGCAAAAGTTTCTTAGCCATGACTACCAAGGATCCGAAGATTGAACCACTTAATGTGCTAACCCAAGTAAAAGATTGAGGAAGTAGAATGCTCATGCAATGAGTTTAGGAAGAATTGCATGTAAAGATGATTAAAAACTTTGTATGAATTTTTTTTAAAATGTGCAAAATTTCAAATGATCAAAGCTTACCCAAATAGGATATATGGTTAAGATTATTTAAAAATTTATTTTTATAATTATTTATTTATGTTTGGAATGTTTGATTATTTATGTTTATTTGTCATATTCTTTAATGTATACATATGATTCTTACTCTTGCGGGATTAAATTTCTTGTCTCTGTTTCATGTCATCAAACATGTCACATGGTTTTTATTGATTAAAGTTTTTGAAGTGTTGATCGGATCTTGCAGATGCATGTATGCAGAGATAGTAGAGAAATGAAAGCTCACAAAAATACTCACAAAATAGAGAGAGATAAGAGACTAAACACAAGATTGGGTACAATCTCCCCCCACATACCCGGATGGACGAGTCTATTAGAGTATGTGTATTTATAGGTATTTCTCATTACGTCTTGAATATAAGAAGATACATGAGGGTGGTGCTTCAAAAAGAATGCATTTATGAAAATCTACTTTATCTACAAATCTTTGCTTTCTAAGCGATCTACTATTTTTACAAAAACATAAGAGATCTACTATTTTTACAAAAACTTTGCTTTCTAAACGATCTAATATTTTTACAAAAAATATCTAAAATACTATCTTATAATTATCTTCAAAAATATTTGAATAAGGCCACATGCATTCACGCCCTTATGATTCTTCACCTGCTAGATCAAAATAGAAATCACATTAAAAACCTCAAGAACTTAAAATCCATATAACATTCCATTATTCCATAAAGTATAATGTGCCTCCCAGTTGATGAGAAATTGATCTCAGTTAATAAAAATAAAATAGGCATGGATGGTCAATCACATGTCCCATCATTGAACAATCATAAGCATGTTCCATGTAAAAATACATGCATGGAAATGGAAAAATGGACTTTAATGTGACTATGATATGCACAAAATCAAATTATCATAATGTGGAGTTAATGATGTCTTATGAATCCATTGAGATTCTCCAAGTGATTGATTTTTATATTTCATTAGGGGAAAAAATGAACCCTGAATGGGCCTTTTAGATTAAGGAGTGATTAGTGATGGACCAATCAAAAGAGGGTGGTGGCCACATTCTATGCTCTATAAAATACTAGGCTGAAGGGGGAAGAGGGGACATATTTCTCCCTTATTTAATGAGCTACCTTTAGAGAGAGAAGGAATCTCGTAACTCAGTTGGGCCCAAAAATTTAAAATTTCTAAAAAGTTAAAAAACTCATCATAACACCTGAAGGTGGACCCCCCATTATTTTTTAGGGTCAAAAGTACTCTTTTTGACCCCAAATTCAAAATCCGTGCATGTTTTGAGCTCAAAAAAATGGGTTTTTTCAAAAGTACTCAAAAAAGAGTTATTTCCCTCCTAAATCTCACATGTTCATACCCAGGTCCCAAAAAGTCATCTTTTCCCACTACTTTCACTCTGTAGCACACCATTGAAGCTCCTGTTTCTACACTGCAACCTACTTGCATCTCCTATCTTGAATTACTGTTGTAGATTGAAGACCTTTAGCTTCAATGGCAACAACTAAAGCTTCTAGGCGATCGAAAGATGAAATCCTCACATTAAGATGTCACAATATCAAAGCCACAGAGGGATAGTGGCTATCACATGAGTACTCCAAAGGTGCATGGGTGTACATGCAACCCTCTAGAGTTGGGCCTCATCGAGTTAGAGATCGTGGAAACTTAGATCTTCATTGGAAGGGAAAGTTACTTGGCTTCAAGAAGCACAAAGACAATGGGATGGTTGCTATTGTACAACATGTTTTTACACTATGAAACTTGAAAACTCTAGTAGAATGAGATATCCTATGAATTGTAAGTATTACTCTACAATATTTTATGTTTTCTTGTGTCGGATATATTTTTGAACTATTTAGATATGTTTTTGTTTGTTTCATATATATTTCCTTCTACTTTGGTGGAAGAGCAACCACTTCATAGTCTTACAGGTACTTTCCAGGCATTGCATGCAGATGTTGGTGCACTAGTCTTTCCAGAAATATCTCCTGCTCAACTTTACCATGATAGAGTTTTCTTTTACACACATAGATATGTTGTACCTTCTACAATGAATGGTTTTGGAAGGTTAGAGAGAATTGAAGTACATTCTCTTCTTAGCTTGGAGTGGCCAAAACCTGATATATGGTCCGTATCATCTTTGAAGCAAAAGATGGTAATGGATATACATAACTCTTTGAAATTCACAAAAGTGTCTAGGTCTGTAGGTTTGCACTGGTCTTTTCCCATTCATTGTTTTGTATATTTATTCCAAGGATTCTCATTCCAAAAGACTTCCACCATGTTCATGTGTAAAGATATCACATATGAGCAAGTCGAAAGTCTTCTTGGTGAAGATTGGGGTTTGATAGAAGGAATTGCAAAAGGTGATAAATATCTTTGTAAAATAGGTGGAACAGGTATAGGATTTCGATATTTGAAACAACGTACTTCATTATACATCAGATTCTACTATGATCGTTGGATGTGAAAACTTGGCAAATGGATACCATTTCAAAGTTTAGAGGGATCTTTACATTCATTTGAAATAAAGCTTAGATTTCCCAATAATGAAACAGAAACTATTTTTGTGAATAATCATTGGACCTTGTTGGAGATTCACTCACTAATTAGGCATAATGACATAAAGACGAAGAGAAGCAGAAACAAATCATTCAGAAAATCAAAGCCTTAGTGAAGGGACAAATTCACGCCTGTAATATACAGTGTAGAAACTTCTAGAAATACGAGTTTTGAATCTCGGATCAAAATGTATATAAGAGAGTTTGAGAGAAGAGTGCTTAGATATAGATGAGAAGGTAAAACTCCCAAGAGAGTAGAGAAGCGCTTGTGGTAGACGCAAGTGTACGTATGTAGAGATGAATAATAGAACCTGAAATGTCAGGTATTCATCTGAGAGAGAGATGGTAAGGAAGAACTACTCAGCATAGGAGCGTTTTCCATGGCTATGAGCAAAGTGAGGCCAAGCCATTTTTGTACACATCTTCTCTAATAGAAAACACATATTTATGTGGAAAGATCTAAGTGCATTCTTCTCGTGTGAAGAAATATAAGTGATTTCATGTTACTGTGAAAGTTAGTTAACAATCACAGTTTTTTCTCAGTAAACATTTTTTGATACTTCTGCAAGTTAGATCTCATAGCACAGTGTAAAGTTCTTCATGAGTGACAGCTCATCTTGAAGCTAGGAGTCTGCACTACAAATTGATCAAAGAGTTTTGCAAAATGAGACATGTATGCACAATACTAAGTCTGACCGTAAAAGACATCTAGAAATGGTGAAGTTTTTTCTCAAACTTCAGATAGAGTTCATTTACTAAAGGAAGCTCAGATATTACTTCCTTACTTCATCTACAATCATTTGAAGTAATTACAAACAGGATTACAGTTGATTCCAGTAACATTCCGGTACAATTTTGGTGAGATTCCGGTGACAGTCCGGTAACAGTCCAGTGAAGTTTCGGTGGTATTTCGTGTAAAGGTTGAAGTAAATCAGTTCAGAATTGAAGCTTGAAGAAAACACAAAGCTTTTTGTAAAGTGATTTTTCAGTCTTCACTAAATACAGTTATAAAGCTTTCAGTTTTAGAAGGTTGCTAAGCTACCGATGATTATAGAGGTGTTCTAATATCACTCTAGCTTAGTTCTAGTTGGGGCATGACAATTTTCGGCAGTCTTGTTATAGAACAAGTTTCTCAAGTACCACAAATGATCCATGGTGCTCTAAGTTATAAGGCCCCCATTATGAGGAGAAACCACTTTGTGAGTACAAACATCCATGAAATGGACTTTTTGATTGATGCCATGAGGTAAGTGGGGCATAAAAGTTTTGCCAATTTGAATGCCATTCAAGCTGAAAATAAAGGCCCTCTAGTGCCATGGAATTTCCCCATAGAACCTTAATGGGAGGAGTTCAAAGGGGGATTTTTGCCTTATGTGGGGTATAGAGGCACAACAAGAATGCTAGACATGAGGATATTATCCTAAATTATATTTTGCAAACTATTTTATCTCATGTGACTATGTTTGTTTATACTGGCTCCCATTGTAGAGTTGTATATGCATGGATCACTGTAGAGTAAGTGACTTGTTAGAAATAAGTTCCACGGCTCTAAAAATCTAAATAGTAAAGTTTCACATCCACTAAAAATAACCTTGCATGGCCTCAAAAGTATAAAAAAAAAGGAGCCATAGAAACATGCGATATGTCTTCACAAAAGTTTTGTAGAGGCCTATTGTGTGTTTCTATGGATGAACTTTATTTGTGCTTTTGAGGCCATGCAAGTTTATTTCTAGTGGATATGAAACTTTATTATTACAAATTGAAGGTCCATGAAACTCATTATGTGCTCAACTCAATTTACCAGTGGAAAAATGAATTTATAACCATAAATGATTTGCTCTGCACACATAGCATGTTGACTTGAGTGCATATGATATAGATCAATGTGGAGTTGAGCATGTGTAAGAAAGGTTATGAAAAAGTATATTACCAATGAGATAATTCACATTACAAAACATCTCTTCAAGAAGAATGATCACATAGTCATATATGCTCCTATCTAGTTCTTGGGTTGCATAATTTCCCTAAAATTTGCAAGAAGTAATACTTATTTCCACCATTTGATGACCTTGCATGACCTCAAAGCACCAAAAAAGGTTTATATCTCATGAATGGTTTAGATTTTGGAGAAATGGATGCTACCATCACGTCCGGAACATGCAAAAACCCTAAGATTGACTGTTTATTTGTCTAATTCTGACATCTAGAGCCTTGGTAACCTCAAAAAGCACCAGAAAAGGGGCAGCCATAGAAACGTAGGATAGGCCTCTACAAAACTTTTGCAGAGGCCTATCCTGCGTTTCTATGGCTGCCCCTTTTCTGGTGCTTTTTGAGGTTACCAAGGCTCTAGATGTCAGAATTAGACAAATAAACAGTCAATCTTAGGGTTTTTGCATGTTCCGGACGTGATGGTAGCATCCATTTCTCCAAAATCTAAACCATTCATGAGATATAAACATTTTCATAGAATTTATGGTTTTACAATGGTTTCCTTTGTGTTTATGACATCACCTCCCTCTCAAAGCGATAAGTTCCATGGGAAGTAGCTATGTAACTGTGAGATTTTTTGGAAATTGAATCTTCATAGTTATTGGTCTTTTTAGAGTTCTTTATATGTTGTACTGGAACACGATGATGATGGATATCCATGATGGTACTAGAAAGGGTTTGTAGTATATCTAGCTAAAGAATCAAGGGCATGATTCTCATGATGGATAGTACTCCTTTTCTGACTCAGATGATGATCTTTTGATGTGGAGTGGTGATCGTGGAAGTCTTAAACCGAGCTTGTATCTTCTTCCTAGGACATTGAATATGATGTGGTTAGTGACAATACAACTCCTTTCTTTCAAATTTTAGGTTCATGGACCTTATTATATGCACAACCTAGTTGAACAATGCAAATACTAGTTTTGATTCTAAGGGATTTGTTTTGCACACATACAATCTTTACGCAAGTGGATACAATTATGAACATATGATATAGATCAATGTGGACTTGAGCATGTGTAAGAAAGATGATGAAAAGTAGATTATCATAATGGAAATGTGATTTTACAAAATGTATCTCTTCAACAAGAATGATTACATAATCATGTATGGTCCCATCTAGTTTCTTTGGTTGTATGGTCATCATCTTCACATGAGCTACACACAACTCAATATCTTTCAAAATAGAAGTAAGGAATGCATCTCCTTCCTCTTGGATGGCTTGAAGTGCTATTGATTATATCCAAAGTCTAGTGCATTAACTTTGAATCACTAAGGATTGATAACGTTTCCTCACTTTTTTGTTGCTTTTGCATTAGGAGAAACTTTAGGTTGTGCTACATATGATCTATGATGTGGTTGGTAGTCCTTATTCATTTTACATCTATGCCTTGATTGACATTGTGACACAATTTATGGCATATGTTTCTTTTCTCATATGTGGGTAGTGTTCTTTGACCTTATAGTAGTGACTTTATAGCCTCTACTTGATATGATGTCGGAATATGCATATGTTTCATGATGATTCCTTGAAGCTCTCCTTTTTGGATGACTTGGAATGGTTACTTCATGCATGTTTCATCAGCCATGTTCCATTTGGAGGTAGATTGAGTTCAAATGGTTCATCACTAATGATTAGTGGATCTATTATTCCCTTTTTGCATGTCCTTAGAATCTTTTTATGAATGGTCACATCTGTGGCAGTTGATCTTCATCATGCTCACAAGAATGATTCTATGGATGAGGGTATGAACTATTTTGATATTCTTAGTCAACTTCACTCTGTGATATTGAGCCACTCTATGATTGTATGGTGACCTCTGTTGCATGTAGACCACTTCATCCTCTATGATGGAGCTTCATCCAAGGTGGTCATTATGTACCTTGAACATGGATAGGATATACCACAAAAACTTGTTAGTATAAAATAATCAATGATGCCTCTTATGTAACTTGATTTCCAAGTTGAACCCTAAAACACTTTTTGTGCATGACATTGATCATGATCCAAAGGACTTACTGATAACCTCCAATTTTCACTTGCAATGTTGTGTTGTAATTTCATGAAAACATTTCTAATAGTCAAACTCTTGCAAAAGTTGTTTGAAGAAAAGCAAGTGAGTATTATTCTAACTAGTCAACATGCATAGAACCACTAATATGACATGTACTTTTTAAGAAATTATTATTAGATCTATAGTGGGAATTTTCCATCACTACTGTACTAGAATCTTGACTGATAAAAATCGATACATCAAAATTCTCCGTATGACAATACAACATGTAATATTTCAATGAATAAAATGAGCACAATTTAAAGAAACAAATAACATCTGAATGTAGAATGTACCTTACCTTTCACTATTCCAAGTCATTGATGATTAGTATCTTTAATATGAATTTGAGCCTATCACCACAACATTTACAAAAAAGATAAACATATATAAAATCAAATTCAAAAGGGATATGAAAAGAAAATTAGTAGAGGTAGATTTTATTCTAGAAGAAGAACATTGATTTTTGAAGCCTCTATAGATTAAAAATTTATTTATTTATTGTTTTGTACAAACAGAAGCACATGTATATGAGTTCTTCATAAACTAAGGATATGATTTCTTCATTGAATCCTTAGTCAGGGTTGCATGCTAAACATACCTAGGCATATTTTCTTTTATGTGTAAGTACTATGTGGCAATATCAATCATGTCCTCTTTATAATTCCCCATGTTCCTAATGAATAACTTCTATAATCATGGAGAAATGCTTCCACACACATTTTCCTATCCATACTGTGTAATATTGGTGTCATCCTTTTGAAAAGAAGGAGAAGTAAGAGAAACTATTAACAATTTAAAGTGCTTCTTTGGTGTTGATGAAGCACTTATTTCTTAGGTGAATTACCTATGCAAAGGAAATATTGGTTTAATTCTTTTGCAAATATGAGAATCAAGAAAAATATATACCTCATTAGAAGAATATGGTGTCTATGTCCTCCCACTCCACATGAAAGAGCTTCCAATGATGGTATTGTGTGCTTTTCCTCCTGAAAAATAGTAGATGAATACTGGAAAGTAAAATGAATAGTACATCTTTGATCACAAAGAAAGAATGAACCACCTACTTGGACATGAATATTGTCATCTCATGGGATAAAAATTTCTTTGTGAGTGATTCTATTATTGTTACACCTTCTCCTTGGAGGAAATTGTTCGAGTACCCCATGGCTGCTAGAATTCAAGAGGAAAGAGAGAGAAAGATAGAAGAGAATCAAAATAACATGTATAATGGACTAAGAAGTATCTGTACATAGAGAAAATTACTTTTTTGATATGTGTATGGGTCAGGGTGAGGTTTTCCATTCTATGTGAGTGAAAATGATAAAAATTTGAAAAACTCATTTTTTGAGGTAGGGAAAGTTACGAGTTTGATGATGTGGCACTTTACTTTTGGAGCAGTTTGAAAAAAGAAATATTTTGAGTGATTTTATTAAAAAATCCATAAAGAAAAGTAACTTCTGACATGTATATTAAGAGATGGGCCCTTTTTAGTAAGCAATAACTAACTGTGTGACCTTTCAAAAAAAAGTCATTTTTTTATTCACAAAGATGGACGGATTTGATGATGTGTAAAGTGGAATCTCTCTCTCTTTCTTTTACAGAAGAGAGAGATGACCCTACTTGGGCCTAAAAAAAAAGCCTAGTCTTGCCTACTAAAAAGTGCTCTATTAAATGCACTTTGTTCCCTCAAGCAAGAACAAGATTAGGCTTAATCCCTTAAAATTAGGAATCCTTACAAGACCCATGCAGGGTTCATTTTTTCCCCTAATGTAACTAAATATCTACGATATTGCTTACCAGTATGTGTAATAGTAGCATCATAATCAAGTAGTTTCTCTGGAACTTAAATTTCAACATCCTTTTCAAGTAAAAGAGGATCATCTACAATAGCAACGAGTGGTAAAGTTCCCTTAGAGGATTTTAATAAACTAATATGAAAAGAATTATGTATATTCCAATGAGAAGGTATGTGTAGTCTAAAAGCATTCTCATTTATTTTTTGAATAATACAAAAAGGTCCATAATAACATGGTGCAATTTCAATCTTAGGATGTTGTGAAATATTTTTCAAATGTCTTTTAATTATTCGTAACCATACAAAGTCATTTTCATTATTGTTTAGCTACTTGTTTCTTATTAACATTACACATGTAACGTTCTTGACTCCTTTTAATGTGCTCATGAACCTCATGAAGTTTAGAAATATGATCTTGTGCAAAAGAATCAGCCATAGGAATATCCGTTTGACTAAGAGTCATGGGAGTAGGAACCTTCTTACCATAAACAATTTCATACAGAGACTCACCATAATCAACACTTTTAGATCAGATACTACATTACAACATCCTAGGTGAAGTCTTCCTTATGGGGGTATGTGTAGTGCTATTATATGCAAATTGTAGTAAAGGAATTTTCTCATCCCAATTACTTGGATTATCTCAAAAATAACAATGTAATAAACCTAAAATAGTATTATTCATAGTTTCACTTTGCCTATTACTTTGAGGAGGAAATACAAAGCTAAAGCCTATTTTAGAACCTAAATTTTTAAATAATGCAACTCAAAAGTGATTACAAAAACGAACATCTCAATTTGAATGAATAACTTTTGGAAAACCATGATGTGGTAAAATACGTTTAATAAATAACTTAGCAGCTTGAGGTGCAAAAAGACTCTTTTTACAAGGAATGAAATATGCTTGTTTATTGAACCTATCAACAATTATCCAAATCATATCATTATCAGATGAAGTTATAGGAAGACCAGTAATAAAATCCATAGAAATTTGTTCCCATGCTCCATTAGGTATGGGAAGTGGCATTAGTAATCTAAATGCTTCACCATGATGTCATTTCACATGTTGACACACAATGCAATGGGAAACATACTATGCAATATCCTTTTCCATATTTGGCCAAAAGAAGAATTCTTAATATGTAGAAATAGTACTTTGTATGCCCCTATGACCCATATACGGTGGTTCATGCATCTCTTTCATAACAAATTCTTTGAAAACTTTTGTGATGTATAACTTGTGTTGGAAATACAAGAATCCCTTATGAAAAGTGTAGTGATCCTCATTAGATGGTGTGGAATTATTGAAATCATTCCATGTTTGAAAAATACAAATCAGATGCATAAGTAGGAACGATGTCATGAAATGAATGAATATGAACAACATAAATATTATTGATTGAAACAATATTTGTTTGCGGGGATGGGAAGAAACTAAGGGTATCATCTATGAAATTAGCTTTTCTAGGTTGAGATCAAATTAAAGGTTGAAATTTTTGTATGAATGAAGCCCATTTGATGTGTCTTTCCAAAATCAATGGTTGATTTAATAAATGATTAATAGCCTGTTGGTCTGTTTTGATTAGAACTTCAAAACCCATAAAGTAATATTTCCAATTTTTTTAAAACATGCACAATAGCTAAAATTTCCTTATCATATGTACTGTAATTCTTTTCGTAAGGTTTAAGTTTCCTACTTTCAAATGCAATTGGATTATCATTTTGCATTAATTTAGCACCTATACGTAAACCACTAGCATCTGTAACTACATGGAAAGGTTATGAAAAATCTCGTAATTATAAATAGGTGCATGTGAAAGTGCATTTTTGAGTTTTTCAAAGGATTATTGTTGTGCTACTCCCATGCAAATTTTAACTTTTTCTTCAATAATGATGTGTGTGGAAGTGCTAAATAAGAAATACCTCTTACAAACTTTCTATAAAAACTAGCTAACCCTAGAAAAGATCGTATATCATTCACAGATTGAGGTACATGTGGAATGCAGGCTTAACTTTATGGATAGAAGGAATTGGTTGTAATTGGAGATCTTGCACTAGTGTGTAAGAAATAAAATCATGAGAACTACCATCATGATGTAAAATATTAACAACTTTACCATTAATACTACCTTACATGCAAAGTAAAGAATGGATAGAAATTTCATTACCCAAGGTACTTAGATCCTTTTCCAATGCTTCTTTGGTCCAATCAGGTTGAATGTCTTCATGAACCACCTCCATGTTGTGTACATGAGCTCCGAAAGTTTTCATATCATTATCTCACAACCTACATTTAGCTTTAGTATGACCAAACTTACCACAATTCCAACACGTGATACAGGGCCATTTTTGTTGAGAATCTATTATTATAGTTTGAAGGTTTGGAGGTTTGGCATGTTGTAAAGGGGTTGTCTTGTGTATTAGGATTGCTAAAAAGTAGGTGGGCACTAAAAAGGGGAAGAAAAAGTAGTGAAAGGATGCTTGAAATGAAAATTAGGCTTGATTGGTTATTGTCATTGACGTGTTTGTTGTAAGCGAATGGACGTGGTGATTGAATAAAACTCCTTCTCAGCATCATATGGAAAAGAAATAGCTTCATAGAGGATCTTAGGATGTAGTGTGCTGAGCTTGGATTGTATTCCCATCCTCAAACCATCTTCATACTTTCGTTGCAAGGTATCTTTAGGAATCGTTTCAAGCGAATGAATAAGTAATAATCATTGTCAAAAGCATTCAGTGTAGGTAGACACAGGATCTCCATCTTTCCATCCAAAATTTGTCCATGATTGATGAGCATGTAAGTGGAACTGAGAAGGAAGGACTCCTTGTTCTTTTCTTGAAATGGAATCCATGTGGTAGGGCGATTGGTTCTATGGCGCAAAACATTCCACCATAACTAGGCCTTACCCACCAAATAATTAGTAACAAATTTCACTTTCTCAATTTCGGAATATGATTCGTCAGAATAACAATCACCAAATTGGGATAGCCATGAAAGAACAAATTGATCGTCCTTTCACCCATCGAATTGAGAAAATTGGAAATTTTTGGCACCAATCTTGGAATGTGTGCCTTCCTCTTGAGCAGTGATAATGGCTTTCACCACCCTAACTATGTTGTTATCATCACTCTGCATTTATTGGAGTACAACATCACATTCTTTTATCTCATTTTGAGCATGTTGGAGTTTCTGCTGCAATCGATATCTCCTATAGGCATGATGTACCAAAATCCTCAGTATTATGGGTAGGGTCCATGGCCTTATATAGAATCAAAACCTCTTACTAGACCAGATGAGAATTAATGAATCAGAACGGATGTTGAAGCGTGAACGGATGTCGTAAATCACGATCGGACATCGAGAAACCACCTCCAAAGATGCATGTAGGCTTTGATACCACTATTGACTAGATCTTGTAGATGCACATATGTAGAGATAGTAAAAAAACAAAGTCTCACAAAAGTACTCACATAATAGAGAGAGATAAAAGACGGAATACAAGATTGGGTACAATCTCCCCCCACATACCCTAATGGATGAGTCTATCAGAGTATGTGTATTTATAAGTATTTCTCATTATGTCCTGAATAGAAGATTCATGAGGGTGGCACTTCCAAAGGTATGCATTTACAAGAATCTTCTTTATTTACAAGTTTTTGCTTTCTAAACGATCTACTATGTTTACAAAAATGTTGCTTTCTAAGCAATCTAATATTTTTACAAAAAATATCTAAAACACTATCTTATCACTATCTTCAAAAATATCTGAATAAGTTCACGTGCATCCATGCCCTCATGATTCTTCACCTGCTAAATCAAAACACAAATCATATTAAAAACCTCAAGACAGTAAAATCCATATAACATTCCATTATTCCATAAAGTATAACATGAAGATTACTCTTGGTATCAATGAATTATAAGTCACTCAACATGAAAGATATCTGAGCAACTCATATGTTTGTTTTCACATTTATCTTGATCCAATCTTTAGCGGCCATCCAACATCATCATCTATTGGCATTAATAATGTTTGAATAATATGGACATGCCAAAGGACATATCAAAAGTCATCAATGAACATATATATGTAACCATTCATAAATAATTATAAAATACTACTATTTAAACCTCCCACATGTGTCCACTTTTTGCTTCTTTGCGTCTCCTACCTGCATTTGCAAATCTTCAACATAGTATCAGAGCCGTCATTCTTGGTGCATGTTGGAGTTGGACATCTGCGGAAGCACGTGAACAACACAAGGAAGAAGAAGAAGCTTGGAGCACAACACACAAAATTGAATGTATTACTAGAGAATGTACAAAGATAAGTAGCCCATTAGGGCCATAGGCATATATACAAGCCAGGGGAAAAAAACCTCCTAAAGAGGGAAAAAAGTGCCCCGGTGGTCCTAGTGTGTTCACACACATCACTACCTAAATATATCAACAAATCCCCCCTGGGAGTGATGCGGTGAACAAGGAGTTGGCACTCATGCATAAGGAAGTGCCAAGCTATGTGGAAATCACTCCACAAAAGGAAGTAAGCCCAAAGCTTTGCGGAAAGCTTCAAACCTCTCCCTAGGCAGAGCCTTCGTGAAAAGGTCTGGAATGTTCTCCTGCGTGGGCACATATGCCAAGCTGATCTCCCCAGCAGAGAACCTCTCCCTGACATAGTGATAATGCACCTCAATGTGCTTAGTGTGAGCATGGAACACAGGGTTCCTCACAACTGCCAATGCGCTCTGACTGTCAGTGAAGATGGTGGTGGCAGAAGTCTGACCAACACCTAAATCAGCCATAAGGCGTCTGAGCCACACACACTCAACAGTAACTGTGAAAGATGCCCTATACTCAGCCTCACAACTGGAAGTGGCCACAGTAGGCTGCTTCTTGCTCAACCAAGATATACATGAGCTACCAAGCATGAGGCAAAAGCCACTAGTGGACACACGAGTGTCATAGCAACCAGCCCAATCAGAGTAAAAAAAAGCATGCAAATCTGGCGGTAGTGATCCCCCCTTGGGATAAAAAAACCCAAGTAGCCAAGTACCACTCAAGTAGCGAAAGATGGCTTAACCGCCTACCAATGCTTGACTCTTGGGCAATGCATAAACCTGCTCATCTATGAGACAACAAACTGAATATCTAGCCGAGTAATGCATAAGTAAATCAAGCATCCAAGAGCCTGCTGATAGAGAACAGCATCAAATGCATCTCCAACATCATGAAGACTCAATCGTAAATCTATCTCCATAGGAGTGGCAATAGGCTTACAGTCTTCAAGGCCAAAACGTTGCAATAATATGTCAATATATTTTGTTTGACACAAATCCATCCCACCATCAACTTGCATAAACTGAATGCTCAAATAGTGATGCAAATGCCCCAAATCAGACATCTCAAATCTTAAAATCAGCAATATGCTTCTAATAGGACTAGTGAGCAGCATGTCATCAACATAGACAACAATGATCAGAAGCACATCATTAGCATGCTTAACATATAAGGTGCTTTCAGTTGGACTGTTCTCAAAACCATGTGCAATCAGATAGGCATGTATCTTCTCATACCAAGCATGTGGTGCTTGCTTTAAACCATATAATGCCTTCTTTAATCTGCGCACCTGGTTTTTATGGCCTTTTTTGCACAAAGCCATGTGGTTGAAAAACATACACTTCTTCATGCAAGTCACCATTCAAAAATGTTGTTTTAATGTCCAAGTGATGTACATTCCAACCATGATGAGCTGCAAGTGCACAGATGCTCCGAACAATAGTCATACAACATGTAGGTGCAAAGGTCTCATCAAAATCAATGCCTCTTTCCTGTGCATAACCCTTTGCAACAAGCCTAGCCTTATACCTATCAATTGTTCCATCAGGCTTACACTTCAGCTTGTAAACCCACTTAGCGCCAATGGCCTTCTTGCTAGGAGGCAAATCACAGAAAGACCAAGTACCATTCTTCATTATAGCATCATATTCAGATTGCATAGAAGCCATCCAATTTTCTGAATTTTGTGCTTCATCAAACGAAACAGGCTCATTCTCATCGCAGAGACTAGATGCAGCCATAGCATAGCAATCTGATGCAAAAGAGGCACTATGAGAGCCTGAACGAGTACGATATGATAGAGGTGCATCTAATTTGCTGTCACGCAAAGTCTGCACTAGCCTTTTTGGCATAGTTTTTGCCTGCTCAATATCAGCTCTCTCATCAACTAGTGCATCATGTAAATCTGCATCAGAAATGGAATGATCTGCATCATCACATGAAACCTGCAAAGGCTAAGAAGTTGCCTCATTGGAACCATCACTAGATTGTCCACCTGTAAAAAGAGGCAGCAAAGTATCATACATGTCTTTGGAGCTAACAGATGTCTCCTTAGTACATGAAAGCAATGACTGAATAGCATCTTCCACAAAAACAACATCACGGCTAACCAGAATGCATTTAGTCTGTGGATGATACAGGCGATAGCCATTTCTTTCAAAACTGTACCCAACAAAAATACATTTTATTGCTTTATCATCCAATTTTCTGCGATGTTGTTCAGGCACTAATGCATATGCAAACAACCAAAGACACGCAGATGAGCAACAAATGGCTTGCGATCATGCTGAGCCTCATATGGAGTGATAGACTGCAATGCTTTAGTGGGACACCTGTTCAGTACATATGCTGCACACATGATAGCCTCAAGCCAGAAACTATGTGGTAAAGCCTGACTCTTGACCATACACCTCACCATCTCCATGAGTGACCTGTTCTTTCGTTCAGCAACTCCATTCTCTTGAGGTGTATACGGCACTGTACACTCGTGTTTTATCCCACGTTCAACCAAAAATGCATTAAAATCAGAAGACATATATTCCCCCCCTCGATCAGAACGGAGGGTGCCCATTTTACATGCTGACAGATTTTCAGCCAAACCAAAAACTGTTTGAAGCACATGAACACTTTGGACTTTTCCTTCAATGGATATACCCATGCATGCATAGAAAAATCATCGATGAAAGTCATGAAGTAAAGATAATTCCCAAAAGAAGGTGTCTGCATAGGACCACAGACATCACTATGTACAAGTTGTAATTTCTGAGTAGCCCGAACTGAACCACCTTTTGGAAAGGATGAACACTGCATTTTGCCCAAAGTACAACCTTCACAAACATGTTTTCCAGGTGCCTCAAGTTTGGGCAAAGAGGACACCATTTCAGATTTCTGCAGGCATAACAAACTAGCAAAATTCAGATGACCAAAGCGTGCATGCCAAAGCTTTGCATTTGACATAGCCTGAGAATCATTTACTGCACATGCCAAATCATTTACAGATCTTTCATAGTCTATGAGCTTATATAGCCCAGGACATAAAATGCCAGAAGTCAATAATCACATCGCCATTTGATTGATCATGAACTGTACACTTGTCATCAACAAATTTCACAATCAAGCCAATCTTGGCTAATGCAGAACTTGATAACAGGTTCTTCTTGACCCCTGGCACAAATAAAGCATCTGACAAAGTGAAAGAACTACCATCAGTAGTAGTCAAAATGATCTTACCAACTCCCATAACAGGATAAGAGGAGTTGTTGGCACATGTAACAATATTCCCTGTAGGGGGAGGCTCAAGTGAAGAGAAGAAACTGTGCTGTGAGGTAATATGTTTGGTCGCCCCACTGTCAAAGTACCAAACATCTGAGTCTACTGCAGACATGCACTGCTCATGAGAAGATGGGTCAAAACTGCAAACAGTAGTAAATGCCCATTCTTCTTCCTACACAAGATTAGCGTACTCCGTTTTCGGTGTAGAGGCTTCTACAACAAGCATTCCAGCCTCTTTCTTCTTTGCCTCTTTTGCAGCGAGTTTTGGATAGTTCTTTATGATATGATCATTCCCTTTATAGTACTTACAAAACAATTTCTACTATTCTGATCTTTTCTCATCTTTGTCTTGGTTCTTCGAATGTGCAACATTTGCAGATTTCTGCTTACTAGTAGAAGAGCTCCATTTTCCTTTTCCCTTCTGGCTAGCCAGGAAAGCTTGATCTGCAACACGCATAATGGACCTGTTCTGCCTGCATTGATCTTCCTGCAACAGAACAAAGACTAACTCCTCAAATGACAAGGCATTTGGATTGCCTTTCATCATCAATCGAAGAGTAGAAGCAAAAGTCTGATATGAATCAGGAAGACCATTCAGAATGGTCTGCATAAGTGAGCTATCTAGTATAACCTCATCAGCAGAGATCAACTGTTCCTTCAAGTCTTTGATCTTAGTTAGGAAATTGTCCATAGAATCACCTTCATTCATGTGCTCACTCTCCAACTCTTTTCAGAGGTAAGCAACACGAGCCTCATTCCTAGCTTGGTACAATGTGGTAAGTGTATCCCAAGCATCCTTGGCTGTTCTGCAAGAGCGAATATGAGGAATAAAGGCACGTTTGATAGACAAAGCTATCAATGCATGTGCCTGGGCATCTCTGCCACCCCAAGGAATCTACTCTATAGTAGGTGCAGTAGAAACCGTAGCACGAACAGGAATATGTAGAATATCACCATCTTCTACACCTTCTACATCAGCTTCAGTACCTGTAGTTGTAACAGTTGCAGGTGTGATAGGATGTTTTTCGACACCCTGCACAATCTTCCATAGTCCTTTTGCAACCAACACATGTCGCATCATATAAGCCCATAACGGGTAGTTGGTACCATCCAAATTATCCTCAACAACCAACATACGAAATACATCACTCCTTTCAGCCATGGCCGGTGACTAAAATACCTTGCTTCAGAAAATTGACTGTATCTCAAAAAGTTAAACAGAACTGCCCAGACGAATTTTGCTAGACATGTAGTAGACTTTGAGACGCTTATACTGACAAACAAAAACTGGTATATACCTTTGGCACAAAAAGATAAAATAGCCTACACAAGCGCTGCCATAATGCGTTCGAAGGCCGAAACGAGCTCAGATTGCGATTTCGGCACCTCAAAGTGAAGCTGGTTTGATCTCTAAAACACCTTGAGTATGCTCATCCAATTTCATGTGAATCTGAGACTGCAAATGGAGGAGTGTCGACGGCACCCTAGATGAAGCGATGACCTGCTCTGATACCAATTGTTGGAGTTAGACGTCTGCGGAAGCACGCGAACAACACAAGGAAGAAGAAGAAGAAGCTTGGAGCACAACACACAAAATTGAATGTATTACTAGAGAATGTACAAAGATAAATAGCCCATTAGGGCAATAGGCGTATATACAAGCCGGGGGAAAAAAACCTCCTAAAGAGGGAAAAAGTGCCCCGGTGGTCCTAGTGTGTTCACACACATCACTACCTAAATATATCAACAGTGCACTTGTGATAACAAGACAAATGCTTTCGTACTTTTGCTATTTTTAAATTGTTGCCTACATAAGAAATATTGATTGTACATGATTAGCAAGCCTAAACACCTTATTGGTGTGTCTCAAGTGCCATCTCCGAACATTTATGCATGTCACCCTGAAACCCACAATCAAAAATGGAAATGATTACACCTATGATCGAAAAAAGAAAGGATCACACTCATGATAAAAAGAAAATTGAGACCATCTATATAGAACCAACGAAATTTGCATTCAAGTTTTGGAATTCTCAAAATAGTATGATACTCTTTGCTAGATGGGCCTACCTTGTTCGGATTCATGGGGTATGCATGCATGTCTTCTAGAGTAGCCATGTGATCCCAACTAAGTTTTGACTCATTATTGAAGAATGTTTGAATGTATGGCTAGGGGTAGGTGACTACTTTCCACTAAAGAAAGATGACTTTTAATGGACTTTTGTTGACTTAATATTTTAACCAATCTTAGATGCATGTAAAAATAATAAAGTTCAAATGGGTTTCAATCCTTTAGGAGAGGTTATTTTGCATCAGTGCATGTCGTTTCCAAAGCAAAAACGATATTAACAAAATTCACTACTCTCACAAATTAACTCACAATTTTAGCCTAAACATTTGAGGATTGAGACCATCTATATAGAACCAACCAAATTTGCATTCAAGTTTTGGAATTCTCAAAATAGTATGATACTCTTTGCTAGATGGGCCTACCTCTCATCTAAGCATCTTTTGAAACTTCTTCACCTTCTATGCTCCAAGTTCTTTAGGGAGAGTATCAGCAACTTGCTCATCTGTCCACACATAAACATGATTAATATCATGTTGAAGCTCAAGGTCAAGGACAAAGCATGGAAGCACATCAAAGAAGTGGACACACAAGAAAAGGGAGCAAGTAGGGAACTCCAAGAAGTGTATGTCAAATTTTCACAAGAATCCCCTATAAAAATAGTGATTTCCATCACTAAACACCATTGTAAATACCATTTTCCATTTTTGTAACTCCATTTTGTTCAAGCACAGAAGTTCTCGAGCTTGAGGAGTAATAGAACCATCATCCTACCAATTTTCATAATTTTTAGACTCCGTTTGAGCCCTCAATATAAGCCCTGGAACCTAATTTTTAGCTAGGCCACACACTAGGTCTGGACAGGGCCAAAACTAGTCAAAAAACTATAAAAAGAGCTAGAGAGCTCATTTTTGAGGTTAGCTTGTGAGAGAATAGAGCTTTGTAAGAGAACTCTTTTGCAATCGAAGCTTTCCATTGTTCCTCTCTTTGATCTTACCTTGTGTGCGTGTGTGTATGTGTGTGCATGTTTGTGTGCTTTCACTCACACACTTGTGCCTTCACTTGCTCATGGTCTTCATACCGGTCCTCACGTCTCCACGGATTGACAAGTAAAGGAGGTGGTGCTTACGCTTGAGCTACACCAAATTTTTGCACCGTTGCCAGGGAGAGAGCTTCGAGGACGAGCGTTGTGATGGTAAGATCGTAGATTTGCGACGTTGGAAGGTAAAAAAACTGTCATTTTTGTTCATTTTCTGATTTTTACTCTTCATCTTCATCATCATCACCATCTCCATCTTCTTCCATCTTCTTCATTGAAATTTCTTGTTTTTTAGTGCATTTTTTCCATTTTCATACCATTTTTTCATGCATTATTGTGTGTGAAGGAGTTAGGAGATGCAAGGGAGAGCAAGCGCCTATGTTTTTTCATGATTTTCTGCACATACAGAGCTCGCCATTGCTCGACGCTCAAAAATTTGAATTTCTCGCCAAAAAACACGATTCTATGATGAAAATCACGATTCTGTGAAAAATTCAAATTTTTTTGAAAATTTTGATTTTCTATTTCCCGCCTAAAAGCTTGCTGGAAGAAACACGATTATGCGGTCATTTTCAGAATCGCGATTCTCTGGTTGTGCTCAAAATCGCGATTCTCACAAATCACGATTTTCAGCCAAAAACACGATTCTCAAAAACACGATTCTCTGCTGACAATCGCGATTCTCAAAAACACGATTCTCTTGATTTCATAGGATCGCGATTCTCTTGGTTTCACAGGATCGTGATTCTCTTGATTTCATAGCATTGCGATTCTCTTGGTTTCACAGGATCGCGATTCTCTTGGCTTCACAGGATTGCGATTCTCTTGATTTCATAGGATCGCGATTTTCTTGGTTTCATAGGATCACGATTCTCTTGGTTTCACAGCATCGCGATTCTTTGATTTCATAGCATCACGATTCTCTTGGTTTCATAGGATCGTGATTCTTCTTCTTTCACAAGATCACGATTCTCTTGGTTTCACAGGATCATGATTCTCTGATTTCATAAAATCGCGATTTTCGTACAAAATCGTGATTTTTCCATAAGTGCCTGTTTGCCTATTTTGACCCCCAGGAGCCTGATTTGACATAATTTTTTCATCCAAAGTCCATTTTTTGAGCTCAATAGCTCGTTGATTTTCAGATAGACTAATTTGAAGTTGACCCTCAGGTGGGACTAGGGAACCAAGGGGAAATTTCGGACTCTTAACCAAAGCTTATGAACCTGAGATCTGGTAGACACCAAGGCAAGGATAGAGAAAGCATTAGATCTTCTCAGTCTAGTGTCAACCATACAGCTAAGTCTTGGGCACAACAACTAAGCGGTAGTCCTTACATACTAAACTCTGACACAAGTGACTCAGAAATGTCTTTTAGCATGGGGAAACCTGCAAGTGGCTAAGGAACTGCCCATCTACAAACACCAGAAGGTCCCTATAAGACACAATTGGAATATATTCAGACCAACCGATTAGGTGCTCGCATCTATGAGGATGGCCTGAGGCGATCAGTGGTCCAACTCAAAAATCGAGATCAACCCTTTGGACTTGAACACCCGGTGGTCAAGTTCGAAGAGGGTTCATACATTGGTAAGGAAGGAACCATGTATGTGGTCACCAACCTACCGAATAGGACCAATGAGTTTGGAAATATCATTCATGAGAATGAGATAGGAGACCTAGAACATGGAAATGTAGGACAAGGACCCTAGACTCCTAGAGGTAAGTCAGTTTTGACCAGAGTGATCACTCCAGATTAGATCCCTCAAGACAACAAAAGCATAGAACTATTCTTGAATAGAGAAACAGAGGAAACCTTTTGGAGATTCAAGCCAGATCAACCTAGCCAATTGGGCATAGTCATCATCTACGAGTTCAAGGATCCAGAGATACCAGGCAAAGTTGTCTACCTGGATAGCACATCAGAGAAAATGTTCTTGGTAATAGAACATCATAGACATGCATATACTTGGAAGAGTGAATTGATTTTCCCTCCACCAAGATCCAATGTTTCCCATGGCCTCCAAGGAGTAGGATCATCTCACGCTCATGAAGCCTAGAGAAAAAGAACGAGAGAGACCTTAGGTAAGTTTTGCACACACCGTGGGCAGGAATAGATCAGGATTTGAAAATGAAAGACCTGAAAGAGAGAGACATCAAGCACATAGGCAACAAAGAGATGAACAGGATTTTCCATTGCCTAGACCCCGAGAGCACCCAAGAACCCTTAGACCCACTCAAGTGATCAAGACAATGAAGAATTATTTTGACGGGACAGGAGATCCTTATGATCATGTGGCCGAGTTCAAACAAGTGTTAAGAGCTGAACAGGTTGAGGATTTGTTCACCCAATATGAGGCATTTGATTTGACTCTTAAGGGCACTGCCTTAGCTTGGTTTCAACCACTGAGTAGTCGCAACTATCGTGATATAGGTCAACTGCTAGACGAATTCATTGTAGAATTTTCCAAGAGTGGTATCAGGCATAACACATCATCTTTGATCCACAGTTTCAAGCAGACACCCCAAGAAATAGTGCGGCAAGCAGGTAGAAGGTTCAGACAGTACCTAGAAAGATGCCCTGCTCCAGAGTTACCCACACCAGCCAAACAAGTGGCCTTGTTCTTAGATGGCTTACTAAGCACCAAGTTAAGATCATATGTGTACTTGAAAGAGCCTAGAAGCATAGAAGAGCGTATGCGGACCTGCATTGACATAGAAGACAACTTGGGTGAGGAGTTAAGAGTGAGGGAAGAAGCACAGGCAGAGGCCAGAGAGCGTATTAGGCGAAATAAGTTGAGGCGAGTAGGCCTAGATGTCAACTCAAAAGCCCCAAAATTTCACATGGATATGTGTCAAAAATCAGGCATAATTACTTCTGAAGTCATTGACCGACGTCCCTTTGTAACCATAGAGATAGGACAAGGAAAGGGTGCAAGGACTGTGAAAGCATTGATTGACTCAGGTGCAGCAAGTAGTGCAGTTAGACTGTCCTACTGCCAAGACTTGCAGTTGAACATCAATCCCATAGAAGCTTATCTCATAGCATTGGGAGGTGTGGAAACCCCTTGTTTGGGCGAGGTGGAACTTCCCATCTTCCTTCAAGATGTTCCAATGAAAGTCAAAGTGCTTGTGTGTCAAGATGAGAACCTTACAAAACCACTTGTCTTGGGTCAAGATTGGATCTATGACCATGCAGTTAACTTAAACCTAAGAATTCAAATTCTTCAAGTTTGGGTACAGGAACAATGCATTACATTAGAATTAGAGAGCTGAATGCTTACAGATCATGGCACCACACACTCTCTTAGTTCCTCTAAGAATAATCTTCACGAGCAAGATGTTACATGTACCAAAAGCTCTATGATCCAGAAGGGCTCAATCAGGGAAGGAGAGTCGCAAAGGCAAGCAAACCCTCCTTCTTTTTCAAAGAGTAAAGCATCCACAGTAGTTCAACCTCAGAAGCAAGCACAACAATTCAAGACAACTGCTATAGCAAATAGAAAGACACCCTTCAACAAGACAACAGTTCCGAGCATGAAGCAGATCTGGGTACGCAAAGGAGAGCAACCACAAGCCTTGCCCCCACAAATCCCATCCAGACAAGCCAACTAGGCCAGAAGAGGAAGGAAGAAGCTCGGACAAGCTCAACCACAAGGTATCCGACAAGTTTGGGTGCCTACGAAATTAGCTGCAACTCAACAAGGGCAATTACAGATGTGGGTACCTAAGAAGCTCTTACATCCACAGCAAGCTATGTTCTCCCACATGCGAAGAGTCTCAACAAAGAAGCCAAAAAGAGAAAAGGGTAAGAAATGCGTACAGAGACTGAAAGAAGATCAAATCACCTCTTCAACCATAGTAGGAAGACATGCAAAAAGGGTATGGGTTTGGAAGCCAAAAGTACAAGTAGCCTACACCGAACCAAAGCGCCAACCACACTGGATACCACAGTTCAAGAAGCATCCAAAGATGAAGATGCCTGAAGTGATCTCTACAGTGCCAAATCTTGTTCTAAATGGACCCCAATAAGGAGGATTACATCATTTTGAGATCCAATGGATACCTCCACCAAAGCCGGCATCAACATCTACAAGTAACATCAAAAGCCTCGACGAGCGACAACCATGTGCTTCTTGCACAACCCTGTCTTTTGCACCATTCAGGTCATGCACTTCCAAAGTATGCATTGATATAGGGCCCTATTACATGGCCGTGCATAGACACATTTGACAATCCCAGGCACAAGAGCACATTGACAAATGTCAACTAGTTTTACTGATACTAATGTCTATCTTCTTGTTTTGTGACATTGTTCCTCAAAAAAAAAAAGGAAAAAAAAAAGGAAAAAAAAAGAGAAGAAAAGCGAGAGAGAGCTTGTTTCTAGGTTTGGCTCATGAAACATGAATGAGTCATGTTTAGTTGAAGGTGGAACTATTGATTACTGGGCATTTATCAGTTTGGATAGAAGTGTGTCTCGGCTAGTAGATGATATAATTGCTTCCTTATCTAGTAGATGTCAAGAACTTGGTATGAACATGGCATCTACAACTATGGTTTTCTCTTACCATGGTAGGAGTGAAGAGCTTGAAGGTCCTCAACTTGAGTGATGCTTAACTACTTCATGTACGAGAGCATCCAGGGAGATATCTGCAAGGGGTAGTTCTGGTACCCTGCAAATCTTTGTATGTATACTGGATGAGAAGACTCCTGCGTATGGTGAGCTAAAGAGAATATGTGAAACTAAGCTTGGTGTAGTTACCCAATGTTGTTGCCAAGGAATATAAAGAAATTCAATTCTTAGTATTTGGCAAATGTTGCTTTCAAAAGAGGAGACATGACTAGGCACTCATAAAATTTTCATCAGTGGACCATCAACACGGACATTCATCGACAATGTTCCATCACAAATGCCGGGTGTACAACATGAAGAGATAAACATCGATCGAACCTTCACCATGGTAAGTATCTTTACTTTGGCAACACCATAAACATGATAGATTAGGCAACCTCTTCGTCAGCATACCCTTGAGCACTTAGCTCAAGACCCCCAATTTTTACACCATAATTCTTCCAATGCATTTTCCAAGTAAGCATGCATAGGGCTACATTATAAGGCCGTGCACATGGCACATATTTTCCTCAACCCATGCACAAACACACTACCACCATTCATTATGGGTTATGCGTACTTGGCATGACTGCTCTGAACATCATCTTTGGAAGAGCTAGAGGACATCACGGGGACCACATCAATCCCTAGGAAGCATCACATACAAAGGTTGGACACTACTTCTCTACATGGAACAACCCTTACAACAGGGGTCTGTCAGGGACGACAGACTCGAGAGGGGGGGGGGAGTGTTGAAGCTCAAGGTCAAGGACAAAGCATGGAAGCACATCAAAGAAGTGGACACACAAGAAAAGGGAGCAAGTAGGGAGCTCCAAGAAGTGTATGTCAAATTTTCACAAGAATCCCATACAAAAATAGTGATTTCCATCACTAAAAACCATTGTAAATACCATTTTCCATTTTTGTAACTCCATTATGTTCAAGCCGAGGAGTCCTCGAGCTTGAGGACTAATAGAACCATCATCCTACCAATTTTCATAATTTTTAGACTCCGTTTGAGCCCTCAAATAAGCCCTAGAACCTAATTTTTAACTAGCCCGGACACTAGGTCTAGACAGGGCCAAAACTAGTCAAAAGACTATAAAAAGAGCTGGAGAGCTCATTTTTGAGGTTAGCTTGTGAGAGAATCGAGCTTTGTAAGAGAACTGCTTTCCAATTGAAGCTTTCCATTGTTCCTCTCTTTGATCTTACCTTGTGTGTGTGTGTGTGTATGTGTGTGCATGTTTGTGTGCTTTCACTCACACACTTGTGCCTTCACTTGCTCGTGGTCTTCATACCGGTCCTCACGTCTCCGCGGATTGACAAGTAAAGGAGGTGGTGCTTACGCGTGAGCTACATATCACCTACCAATACCTTCTCCATGATGAAGTGTTGCAAGCTCTATTTGAATTTGAAATTCAAATAAGTGTTTGGAAAGATGATTGGAATCTTTTGGTAAAATTACTCACTACCATCCAACTAGATTTATGGGAAAGTGATTTTATAAACTCTTGAGAAGGGGTCGTGAAAACTAATAGAGCTCTCACACCTAGCCATGGTTTGATGACAAATATTTGTATACTAACTTGTATGTACTCAAGATCTTTACAACCATAACTCTGATAATAGTACTCATCATATCCACTTGAATACTCTTGATAGGTTGGATATTTTATGGATTTATTGTAAAATTGTGGATATGCACCTTGTTGACTACTTTCCATAGAGTTTCCTTGCCTTGTAAATTCTATAATAATGGGATCAAATGGAATCATATTCTATTTTGTATGACTTGTGCTTCTCCATACTTTACTAGAACCATGCACAGAGGAGCACATGGTTCTTTACTCAACATGGGTCTTGCTAGGCACTTGGGTACTCCAACTAAACTTTAGATAGATATTGTATGGATTGTTTGATAAGATAAGAGTATCAAATGGGATAGTAGTATTGTTGGGAAAAAGGCATTGGAACTCAATAATTTCCCATGATTGGCTCATTTTGATACTAGCCTTACTTGACAGTTATAGAAGCACTTGACAGTTGCGTGGTTCATCATCTTTTGCTTAATCTCACAATATTAGAATTGTGGATGTGCATGAGGTGGTCTTCTATTACGTGCATGGCATGGATGGTCTCCTTTTCATTGTGAGCACTTTCTAGGGGGAAACTAGAAGCTTTTGAGTTCAACTTCTTTATGATAGCTATAGGAAATGCAACCTTCCACAAGAGGGATTGCACATAGTTTCAAAATTGGGAAGTTTTAGAGAAAGTCAACCAAGGTCAAAGATGCTCAAAATATGCACAAATTTTATTACATATTTGGAAAGTGCTTCTCAAGAGCTATCTAGTGATATATTGCATGCTAAATTTGGAGATGATTCAGGGGTCTAAAGGTCAAACCTTAATTTTTAAGTCAAAGGTCAAAAGCTTTGAAAAACAGTTTCTTAATGTGAAGAGTCTATCTTATTTTAAGGAAAAATATTATGTGCAAACATAATTAAAAATTTATAAAAAATAAACAAAAAGAACCCCCTTGAATTCCCATTGCAAATCGTGAAGAAAATCACTAGAGAGTTTTTTTCCTTTTTCAAAGTCCTTTTACTTGCTTTTTGTCATGTATTTGTTCTATATAAATAAAAGAAGTGAAAGTATAGACCGTCACTTTTTGAAGAGCTCAAGATTAGAGCTTGGGAGAGGAATTCTTCTTCAACCTTATAGGAGTTGGAGTTATGGTTTCCTTCACATTCAATAAGGAGGGCAATAGCTAGGGTTTGTGATTCTTCTTCAACATCAAGGAGAATGTTGTCGAAAAGAATTTATTCCTGTTAAAATATTATTAAAAATTAAAAGATTAATTGATTGAAATAAGTTTGAATAATTTATGAAAATTTTGACTAATGTTTGATTTTAATCTTTTGCAGGACAAGAAGTTTGATGATTAATACAAAGATGTGAAGTATTTCCCAAGGTGTTTTCTAATGAAGTTGTGGGTATAGATTAAAAATTAAGGGTTAGTCAAGGGTTTATGTAAGTTTGAAAGTAAATTCAAAGGTATTCAAGGGTCAAATTTAGGTTTCGAACATGTTTTATAGAGTATAAGCTTAATTTCAAGGTTAATTAAGGGTTTAATTGATAAATCTAGAGGGTTTTGGAAGGGTAGAAGATTAATTTATGGGTTATTTGAGCGTTTGAAACATGGTTTAAAGTTAATTTAAGGATAAACCTATGGTTAAAAAGGTTAATTAAGTAGTTTTAGTCACTAAATGAGTTAATAAATAGGGTAAATATAATAAATGAAACCTTAGCAAAATATTTTAATATAAATGATTAATAAATGTATTAATTATTAATTATCATTATTAACACTAAGGTTATGGATATATTTAAATTTAATGATAGGTTTAATTTATTCTAAAGTGAATAATTAATTAAAAAGAAATTGAAGGGTTGGATTTAATAAAATCTAAATGGATGGTAAAGGTCTAAAGTCAAGTGAATATTTAATCTAAGTAGAGAATGTGAGTATTTTTGGAAAAACAAATAGAGGAAAAACCCATGCCTTTTTTTTTGGTTGAGATATGTTGAGTTGATGTGAAGTTATTGTAGGCTGCATGATTGAGTTAACTTAGGGAAAATGTGGGCTATGGTGGGCTACTCTCATCTATATAAGGAGGGGAGTAGTATTCACAAGCTCATGTTATTTTTCACGTACTCTATTTACTCTATGCTCTAGGCTATGGTTGTTTGTGCACTCATTTCCATGTTGTACTTCTGGAAGGAGGAGAGAGAAGTCCATCTCTCTTACTTTTGCCATTCATTCAATGCAAAGCAAATTTTTTTGCTTTAAAAATCTGACAACAAAGAGTCAAGAGGGTGTTTCTTTCCTTTTTTTTCTCATTTCTCCCTTTATTTCTTTTTCTTTCTATCCTTTATTTTTTTTATTGCTTCCTTCTCTTCCGTCTCTTTCTCCCTCTCTTCCCTCTCTTCTATGCTGACAACGTAGTAGTGCTGCGCATGCAGTAAAGAGAGAGAGAGAGAGAGAGAGAGAGAGAGAGAGAGAGAGAGAGAGAGAGAGAGAGAGAGAGAGAGAGAGAGAGAGAGAGAGAGAGAGAGAGAGAGAGAGAGAGAGAGAAGATTTTATTTTATTTTATTTTGGTTTGTTTGTTTTCTTCTTTCTTTTTAATTTTTAAAGTTTCTCCTTCCTCCTTCCCTATAGCCAGCCGACAGACCCGACGGCCATAGTAGAGAGAGAGAGAGAGAGAGAGAGAGAGAGAGAGAGAGAGAGAGAGAGAGAGAGAGAGAGAGAGAGAGAGAGAGAGAGAGAGAGAGAGAGAGAGAGAGAGAGAGAGAGAGAGAGAGAGAGAGAGAGAGAGAGAGAGAGAGAGAGAGAGAGAGAGAGAGAGAGAGAGAGAGAGAGAGAGAGAGAGAGAGAGAGAGAGAGAGAGAGAGAGGGAGGGAGGGAGGGAGGGAGGGAGGGAGGGAGGGAGGGAGGGAGGGGGAGAGAGGGAGAGAGAGAGAGAGAGAGAGAGAGAGAGAGAGAGAGAGAGAGAGAGAGAGAGAGAGAGAGAGAGAGAGAGAGAGAGAGAGAGAGAGAGAGAGAGAGAGAGAGAGAGAGAGAGAGAGAGAGAGAGAGAGAGAGAGAGAGAGAGAGAGAGAGAGAGAGAGAGAGAGAGAGAGAGAGAGGGAAGAGAGAGAGAGTAGGGAAAAGTTTTTTGTCTTTTGTATTTATTTATTATTTATTTTTTCTTTGTTTAATCTTCTTCTTTTCCTTTCCCCTATAGTCAACAAACGTAGAGAGAGAGAGAGAGAGAGAGAGAGAGAGAGAGAGAGAGAGAGAGAGAGAGAGAGAGAGAGAGAGAGAGAGAGAGAGAGAGAGAGAGAGAGAGAGAATATTTTATTCTCTTTTATTTTGTTTTTTTTTTTCCTTCTTTTTTTAATTTATTTTTCTTCTCTCCTTTCCCCTCTCTGCAGTCGACGGCGGCCCACACAAAGAGAGAGAGAGAGAGAGAGAGAGAGAGAGAGAGAGAGAGAGAGAGAGAGAGAGAGAGAGAGAGAGAGAGAGAGAGAGAGAGAGAGAGAGAGAGAGAGAGAGAGAGAGAGAGAAGGGTTTTTTTGCGGTTTTTTATTTTATTTTTTTATTATTTTCTTTTTTTATTTTATTGTTTTTATTTTAAGATTTTATTAAATATTCTATGTTCTACTAATTCATATTTTATATGTTTTATTTTCTTTAATTAATATAATTAATATATGAAACAAATAAGAATTATAAATATATATTATGAATGAAAATGATTTATTTATTTATGAATATATATGATTTATGTATAAGTATTTATGTATGTGTGTGAATGTATATGTATTTTTATATGTATGAATGTGAATATATATGTTTTAATATAAGTATGTACTTATGTGTGTATGTTTTAATTAGTTTATTTTTATGTACTAAGTGCTAATGGTTTTCTATTTAATTTATGAGATGCATATGCATTAGGTATGAGATGAATGATATGAATGGTTAATGATTTTATTATGTATGTTTGGTATGAAATGAAGGGTGTGAAGGATATGTGTGAGTGTTTATTTAATTAAATTGATTTCATATATATAATTTGAATTCTTAAACCTTTTTTATGAGTTTCAGGTTACCAAAACGAGGATCCATTCAGCCATTATCTCGTATCTTTCTCAAAGATTTCATCATATTATCTAAACTTCTCCTTATCCAATCATTTATCCTTTCCTTTTCTTATCCATTAGCCAAACTTCTCCAACCCTTACTTGCTAGCTTGATAGAAACGTATTAGAAATGCATTAGATTTAATGAATGTTTGTACCCATTTTAGTGAATGTTAGGCATGTTAGTGAATGTTAGGTATGTTAGTGAATGTTAGGCATGTTAGTAAAAGTTAGGAATGTTAATGAATATGAAATGTTAGATAGTGCATAGATGTTAGATGTTAGTACATGCATATATTAATGCATGTTAGATGTTAATGCATGTTAGTTAATGTATGCATGTTAGATGTTAGGTAGTCCATGTAAGTGTATGCATGTTATGTATGCATGTATGTTTATGTATGCATGTTCATTTATGTGTGTGCATGTATGCATATATGTATGTTAGTGCATGTATGTTATGTTTGCATGTTCATTTATGCATGTCTATCATGCATGTATGTATATGTATGCATGTTCATTTATGTTAATGCATGTATGTTCATGCATGTGCCTTAGTGCATGTAAGTTTATGCATGTTCATTTATGCATGTTATCTATGCATGTGTGTTTGTGCATGTATGTTCATGCATGTGTGTTTGTGCATGTATATTCATGCATGTGTCTTAGTCCATGTAAGTTTATGCATGTTCATGTATGCATGTTATCTATGCATGTGTGTTTGTGCATGTATGTTCATGCATGTGTGTTAGTGCATGAAAGTTTATGTATGTTAGTTATATGCATGTTCGTTTTCATTTATGCATGTGCATGTATGCATGTGAGATATGTTAGTATATGTTTATGTTTGCATGTTTTGTATATGTATTTTAAAGTGTATGAAGCCTATGTATGTATATGAATTATAAGATGTATGTTTAAGTAATGTATGAAGGAATGTTTGAGGCATGTACAAGTATTTAATACATGAGTGATTAGTGTTCATGTGTGTATGAATAAAATATGTATATTATAATGTGTATATTAAAATAAATGTATGTACTTATGATATAGATGTAATAGAAAAGTTAATTATCTTATATTGACCTAAGTTTTAATATGTTAAGTTTAAATGAGTGTTTAATATTTTATGAAATTAAACTTATGGTCTTCATGTTATTTTTCAGAGGATATGCAGCCTTTGTTGAAGACGAACTGAAGAATTGAAGTGTGGAAAAGAATTTACTTAGCTAGAATTCTATTGTTTAGTTTTGTATAGGATATCAATTTTACTAACAGTATCTTATAGCTTTTTTATAGGAAACCATTCATTTAAACAATTTATATGATATTAATCTATTTGCATTTCAACTTATATGTCTGAAGAAGCTTCATCTAGTAGTACTTTTTTACCTCCATCTACATTTGAAATACTATTTCCTAGTCCAGTTGAAGTTAATGATACTAAAAATACAAAAATTGAAGAACTAGTTAAAGATAAAATTGTAGAAGAAACTTTGCATTCAAGAGAGTTTGATCGTAGATTATCTAGAACATTACCATTAATTTTCGTTTTTCCACCTACTACTGAAAATAATGAAATTTTTTTTCCTCCATCCATAGCTAGAAACACTCATAATTCTCAAATAGATTTAAATGTAATAGAAATCATTAAAGATAAAGTAGTTAGTGAGGAATTAATCCTACCATCCTATATAGACACAGTCAATAGATATAGAAAAGCTTTGCCTTACGGACCATAGGAAAAAAATACTTGTTCTGCATAGTCACCTTGTGTGCACCGTTAGCGAGACGATTGAATTGATCCACCAGTCATCATGAATCGCTCCCACATTTGAACCTGACATGAACAATGGCACAACAGGACATGCATAAACTCTTTTCCTTTTCTTGCATATGCAATAGTTTGGTTTAGGTTACGTGGTTGCAGCAACTTGAGGTGGTCATCTTGTAGAGGTAGAATTCACAAACCTTGTAATTCCCTGGGTGTTGAGGGTTGGGCTTATGCTCTGAGCGCCTCCATGGGAATAGACAAGTAGCTGAACTTCATCTCTTCACCCTTACCATCAAGTACTTGAAGACATACGTTTGCACACAGAGCATTTAGCTCTTTGTATTAGGTATTTTATTGCTCAATAAATGTATACTTAAAAATATCACATGCACTCTTGCTTCTGCATCAACTATCAGGTATATTTTCTAAACTTGAATCGGTTTGTTATTATTTAAGTAGGACTTTAGGAGAACTTAAAATATTAGGAATTGTTTGATTAAAATGATTTTAGTTTAAAAAATAAAAAAGAATTTTATTTGAAAAGTTAGTATCTATTTTTCATTAAAATATTAAGGATTGTTAGATTAGCACGATTTTATTTTGGAACTTCAAAAAGAATTTTTATTTGAAAAGTAAGTATCTATTTTACAAGAATTGTTTAAAGGCTTTAAACTTAAGTAAAACTAGAACCAAACAATTTAATTAGCTTGGTAAGAGAACAAAAAACTAAAGTACAAGAAGAAATTAAAGATTATATTAAAAAACTTTAGTCAAGTTCTAACATACATAATAAAATGGATGAATTATTTAGAAATATGATGTCGAAAACCCAAGGACAAAAAGTAGTTGAATCAATGTTAAACGAAAAAGGGAAATTCACTGGAGTTAACGCAACTAATTATTTAGACACATTTGAAGACCTAGCAAAGTTACATGGTTTGCCTTTAACTAAATGGATAAATTTTTTAGTAAGACTTGCAATAGGTTCAGCTATTAGCGTAATAGAACCTCATAGTGAACTTGAGTGGGAAGAATTTAAAAAACAAATGCATAAAGAATTTTACCTAGAAGATTATAGCCAACACAGTAGGGAAGAGTTTATGAAGTGGCTTAGCACTCCTAAGACCCAAATATCCCTTACACAATTACATGGTGAATTTATGAAGAGAGTTTCACAATTGCCAGAGCAAGATAGGACTGCACTTACACCTGTTATAGTTCTATATTTCCTAAAAGTATTACCTATAGACATTAGAAGTGAAATAGAAAGGAGACTAGAGGAACCTGGGAAAAGATATGGTTTAACGGAGGACTGGGGAGTATTAAAACAAGTAGTAGAAGTAAGCTCTAATGCATCACCCAAATTATCCTCAATGTCTGTGCACATGTGTACACACTATTCTATGGATCTAGGGTCCTTTAAGTACACATAAGATCTCAAATTGGTACTTAACAAACCATCAAGGAATAAAGCCACTGTTTGGCTAGTGTGGGTAACTCTGGAACAAGGCATCTCTCTAAGAATTGTCTAAATCATCTTCCTACAAGTTGAACTATTTCTTGAGGTGTTTGTTTGAAGCTATGTATCAGAGGAGGTATTGTGCTTGATGCCACTCTTAGAAAATTCAGTGATGAATGATTCTAACAATTGTGCTATATTCTTGAACTCACCTTGGTGTAGTGGTTGAAACCACATTAAGGCTGTGTTCTTGAGAGTTAGACTGAAGGCATTGTACTGAGTGAACATGTCCTCAACTTGTTCGGCTCTTAACACTTGTCAAATGATAGTAATGGTCTCCAGTGCCATCAAAGTAATTCTTCATGGACTTAACCAACTTTGTATGCCTTGAGTTCCTAGGATGTTATTTGGGCCTTGGAAGGGGAAATTCATCCATGCCTCTTTGAAGCCTTGGGCCTTGATGCCTCTCATTATCCATTCTACCTACTTCTACCCTAGTTCTTTCTCTTCCAAGTGCAAAACTGACTTTAGATTTGTCTTTAATCTTATCCCTCGCTGTTCCATGAGCTTGGGATGTTCTAGCTCCTTGGTATCCAAAAGAGACATTTGATCTTGGTTGGGGAAAGACAAAATCACCCTTCCAAGTGTAGGCATGCCTACCATGCTCCCATACTACAAAAACTCTCTCTGAGGTGTTGTCTAAGTAGATCACCTTACTTGGTGTATTAGGATCCTTAAATTCATATATGGTGATTGTCCCAACTTCATTAGGCTGGTCGAGTTTGTACCTCAAGAATGCCCTCATCTGTTTCTCTGTTCAAGAATAGTTCTATGCTTTTATTGTCCTGGGGAACCCACTCTGGGGTAATCACTCTTGTCAATATGGATTTTCCTCGAGGAGTCCTAGGTTCTCACCCTAGGTATCCTTGCTCTAGATCTCCTATCTCGTTCTCAAGAATGAAATTTTTGAACTCATCCATCTTTTCTGGTAAGCTAGTAATCACATACATGGTTCCTTGCTTATCAATATAAGAACCCTCTTCGAACTTGACCATTGGGTGTTCAACTCCAAAGCGTTGATTGAGATTTTTGAGTTGGACAACTGATTGCCTCAAACCATCATCATAGATACATGCACCTAATTGGTTGGTCCTAATATACTCCAACTACATCTTATAGGGATCTTCTGTTGTTTGTAAATAGGTTGTACCTTCACTACCTACGAGTCTCTCCATGTTGAAAGACATTTTTTGAGTCACTCATTTTCAAATGAGTATGTAGGGATAATCACTAAGCTATTGAGCCCATGATCTAGCCATATGGTTAACACTAGCCTCAAAAGATCTAGTGCTTTGTCTATCCTGGCCTAGATGTCTATCCGATCTAAGGTTCATAAGACTTATCAATTAACCTCGATTTCTTGTGTACAACTACATTGCAATGTCCTTTCATATCAATCACTTGTTCTTTTTATTTTACTTGGATTGTTACTTATTGTGCATTAGTTTGTGTCATGAGGAATACTTTGAGTTTTATCCCACTTGAAGTGTTTGTCGAGCAATTTATATTCTCTTCCCTTAGGTTTGCCGCAACAATAGCCTAACTATGCTTGTACTTGAGTAATTAGGGTTTCTTGTACTTATTTCATGCTTAATATCATCTTAATTAGTTAATACCACTAATCATGCTTAACCTAAGCTAAGAATTAACTGAGGGGGTTCAGAATGCTTCCAATCTCAAGTCGCTTCTCCCTTGATCACACTTGGATGCTTAGGACAAACATTCCCAAGATTGCAATGCACTTGTCACCTTGCTTTGGCACCCTTGAATAGCTCTTAATGGACCTTTGAAAGTCCCAAGTTTAGATCAAAATTTTAACTAAAATTGATAGAAAAATTTGATTCAGGCATTTCTTATAGGCCCTTTTTCCCCCCTTCGTATTGATGAAAAACCCTCTAGAGCTCCCTTGGCTTCCTAATCCCACTTGAGGGTCAGATTCAAATTAACCTATCTAAAAATCAACACACTATATGTGAGTTCAGGCTCCTGGGGGTCAAACAGACCAATAGAAGCTCATAGGATATTTATGTATTTGTGTAAATCATATGCAATTGTGTAGGTAAAAGAACTTGAAAAATGCCCAAAATTAGCCCCAATTTTCAAAAAATAACAACCCCAATTTTCAAAATTAGCCCCACGATAGAAACGTGTATGTCACGATAGACTTGTCTATCATGATAGATGGTGTCTGTCGTGATAGATGGGTGTCTATCATGTGTCCTATCTATCGCAATAGATGATGTCTGTCATTTGTCATGGCCTTTATTTGTTGCGATAGATGGGTGTGTATCATGGGTCCTATCTATTGTGATAGATGCTGTCCATTGCGATAGATGGGTATCTATCATGGGTCCTATCTGTTGCAATAGATGGGTGTCTATCATGGATTTCAGTATGTCTTGACAGATGGTGTCTATCCTGGTCTTTGTCTATCATGGATTTCAATCTATCCGATAGACGATGTCTGCCGCGATAGACGATGTCTATCATAGATTTGGTTTGTCATGATAGAACAAAAAATGCAAAATTTCAAGATGTTTCTATGCATGTGCCTGAGCATCTGTGCCATCCCAACAAATTCCTCTATAGTAGATGCAATAGTAATTGTAACATGAACAAGAATATGAAGTTCATAATCTCCAACACCATTTGCATGATCTTCAAAAATTGTATTCGTAGGTGTTGTAGGAATTTCCCATACCCTACACAATATTCCACAATACTTTTGCTACTAATACATGACATATCATATATACCCATAATAGGTAATTGGTACCATCCAACTTGTCATTAACAACCAACATATGAAATGCGTAATTTCTTTTAGCCATGGTCATTGACTAAATACCTTGATGTAGAAAAATGTCTATATCTCAAAAACTTGAGTAGAACCACCCTATTGAGCTTTGCTAAACCTGTAATATACTTCGAGGTGCTTGTAGACCAAAACCTGCATATATATTTGGCACAAAAGGAAGAAATTTCTTACATAAGTGCTCCAATAGTGCAGTTGGAGGTCGAAACAAGATCAGATCAAAATTTCAACTCCACATAGCAAAGCTATTTTGAACTCCTAGTCACCTTGAGTATGCTCACCAATTTTTGTGTGATTTTGAGAATCTAACTAGATGGGTGTTGATGGTGCCTGCCTAAGATGAAGTGGTGACTTGTTCTGATAGCGATTCTTGGAGTTGAGGTCTACGCAAGCACACAAGGAAGAAGAAAAAGCTTGGAGTAGAACACAACACTGAATGAATTTCCAAGTGAATGTACAAAGATAAATGACTCATTGGGGTTATATGTGTATATAAAAGCTAGGGAAAAAACCTCTTAAAGAAGGAAAAAAGTGCCATGATGGTCCTAGGTGTGTTCACACACATCACTACTGAAATATATGGAGCATATGGTGTATAATTTTGTTGTAATTGAATACACAATCTAATTTTGAGCCCATAACTTAGCATCCATCAACACCAATGCAAACAATTTTTTGAATAATATCACTAACTAGCATCCCTCTAATAGTTATCATCACATCTAAAACAAGTTGTAGCAAAGAATTTGAAGCTGCACTTTCCTTTACTTGAAAAGAACCAATAAATTTGGCCTTTCTTACTTAATTCTCCATAATATATACATGGATATAGAGTCAAGGAGTGCAATCCCTTGTTGTAACTTCATCAAGGAAAATAGAAACAAGGGTGACATTTGATAGAATTTTCTTCAAATTTGATTCCATCACCCTTATCATTGCTTCTAAAAATTTCCATCTTGAACATCGCATACAATATTGTGTTGAAAAACTTCAAATTTTCAATCTAATAAAACTCAATGGCACTGTCCACTCATGATAATTAGACATTGCTTATTTGATGGAAAATATATGTAGCATAATAAAAAAAAAATTATCAGTATAGCTTCAATGTCTAATTGAGCTTTTGTTGAAAAATGCATAAAAGATTTTTTATTCTCATTACTTTTCTTAAAATTTAATAATTGGAGAGAGCATTCCTTGGGTAATATAAAGAGTGATAGAGTGGTGGTATAACTAGTCTTGCCCTAAGATGACAACTTTCATTAATCCTCATCCTTGCATACTAAGAAGGTTGCTTCCATAGACACATTCCCTAGTTGGATTGGCAATTCTACTTCTCCTAAATATATGATCTAATATCCCTCTATACCTATGATGTAGGCTTCCATTGGCGTTATCTCTTCTTGGAATTATTTGAGTATGGAACACCTTATGTTATTAAGAGTAATTTATGTGATGATTAAAATAAAGAGAAGTGAGAGGTTTGTGTAACTAAGCTATGGTTAGGTAAGGTCTCCTATCTGTGATTTTGGCAATTACTCTTGTATAGGTAGAGATTGGAATTGAGTATGGGTAGCCATCTTTCCTTGGACTCTTATCTACCTATCTTGACCAAAATTTCTTCTTTCTAATTTGATCTCATGCTTCTATGCATGCTTCTTCTCTTTTCCATTATGCTCCCTCTTTCCTTTTTTGAAAATAATGTAATCTCTATAGAATGTCATCAATTAGATGTTTGTTGTACATCTTAACCCTAAATCCACTAATGTAGTTGGGTATAAAATCCCCATCTAGGATTGTTAAGGTGACAAATTCACTAGTAGATGTGTGATTAATTATCAATGGACCATATCCTCTCTTATGAATTTTCTTTGCATGTTGTGTAAGACAGTTTGAGTTTTTTGTCTTCTATATGATTGTCATAGTTAGTTTTTGTCTTCTCTTTGTTGCATATATATCTACAACTAACCTAAGTCTCTTTTCCTATAACTTCATAGGCTAATCCATTTTCTTGACAACTTATGCCCTATCCATTCATAGTTCTTTGTGACTCATAAAGTAGGAACAAGGAAGTATATCGAAAGTATTCCATTCTATCCACACACTAAATTAAAGGGCATGGTTTTGAGAGTAATCTTATAGACCAGTTTGTACACACAAATGAGGTGGAGAATTTGTTTGTCCCAATTAGATCTTCCATTATTCACCAACATAACTCACTAGGAATTTTAGATGTAGAAGCTTGTTCAGTTATACTCGAATTAATATTAATTTTAGGATTTTGAAGCTCTACTAGCCTCAACTCCAAACCATCTACATCTATCGAGGAACTTGTAGAGAAGGTAGCTCAAAAGTTAGGTGTCTCTAGCAAGCATGTACCTAGATTTCTCCTAGTGAAACAATGCTATACTTGTCGAGGAGACCATATGTCTAATGTGTGCCCAATCATGGCTCAACCTCAAGTGAACTGTAACAGCCAATACTACACCATAGAAAGGAGATATACTAACCACACCGCACAAGATTGCCCATATAATAAGAAAGTGGTTAGGTAGCACTAACCTCAGCCGTATCAATTGCAAGGAAGAAACCCAAACTAGTATCCACCACAACAATACTTTAGGCCTTTGCAACCCTACCAACCACCCTATCAAGCTCAACAAAGGCCCCGACGAGTGTAAGCCAAAAACCTCCACCTCTAGCCAATGTGATCCTAGTGAAGTATGCCATCACTGAAGAAAACTTGAATAGAGCCTTAGCTCCAACATTGCCATTGATTTTAGAAAGTGACCTGAATAATCATAGTTTTGATTGAGTGCATATCAATAGTTTGCCAGCTTACTATATGGAGTGACTAGAGCATAACGAGATTTACCCTTACAAAAATCCTAACAAACCTATTTGGGAGCCAGAATACGCTAATGTCATGTATGCAAATCCTAACTCTAGACCCCAAACTAGATAGATAATGCCCCCATCACCTAGAGGACCATGCTAAAGATGCCAAGGAGATCACTTCATTCATGAGTGCCCTATACCTACACCTATATAACCCCAATCAGTAACAATTCAAGGTTTTTTTTATTGTGGGAAGGAGAACCTTTTACAGGATTGTCCTAAGAACCCAAACAATGTATCGAAAATCACTCCTATCAATGTCATTCGGTTAGTAGTAGATTCTATTGGAAGTGTGACCTCCACTGCCCCAATGCAAGTGGTCACTAGAGCTCATGCATTACAACAAAACGAAGGCTTAGGTCAAGAAAAGGGTTCAGAGGTTAGTGAGACTGAGAGTCTAACTAAGAAAAGGATAGCATCTTGGAAAGATAGCTATGGGAGAATGAAAAGACAATAGTTGAAGAAGATGAGCGAACTTGAGGAAAACTTAAGAGAAATGAAAGCCAAGATAATTGAAATCACATCTCAAATGCACTCTCACATATCACCACATTCATCACCATCCCCATCCATCCCAAACCTTTCCATTAATTCACCATCACCTCCATCACCATCCGCATCCATCCCAAACCTTCCCATTAATTCACCACCACCTAGAGTAGGATCAGTCTTAGCAGACCCCACTCTCGAGGACCTAGACATGATGCTTAAAGCATATTAGGCCAAAATTCATGAAGGGCCAAATGTGAGAGCACATGAAAAATGTTACCCTAGTGCTGACCTAAAATTTGAAGAACAAAGCTTTGTGCAAAGATGGTGGAATTGGCTCAATCCATGTCATCTCTTCAACTACACAATCTCAACCAAAATAGAGTTACACTTTGACCGATTATTAGAAAGATTGGAAAAGATAATGGCCATGTTGCTTACATTCCCAACTCCATCGAGTCAGGAATCTCTACTTCTATAAATCAATACTCACCAAAATTTCTAAGAGACATTCAAGAAGAGAAATGGGCGAAAGAAAGTGAAAATCCTTCTCCCATTGAAATTGTGGATGATCGGCATGATCAGTTCTCACACAATGTTCCTTCTATCTATGGACAACAAGAGGATGCCTAGTGTAGTGAATGGTTAGACTTCGAGTCTAATTCCTTACAAGAATTTTCTCATTTTAGAGGTCCATGGGAAGCAAAGTCTACATGTATGAGAGCACCCACTGTCATGATAAGGAAAGAAAACTCAATTTGCCTAGAAATATGGAGGTACTAAAGAACACCAAAGTGCAATGTCATCTCACTCTAGAGGAACTACTCAAGATTAAGCCAGAATTATGCAAACACATAGCCAATCAAGTGCTAGAAGTAGCTAAATCTCATTACCAGATAGCATCACATAGAACAGTGACAAAAATACCCTTTGGGTAAGATAGGAGTCATGAGGAAAGGAGAAGAAGGAAACACCTATCTCTCTATTATTCATCAAGGTTACACAATCAAGGCTATTTTGGACTCAGGTGTAGGAGTTGCAATTGCTTCCACTTCCCTATGGAAGTGTTAGGGAAAGCCAACATGCAAGCCAAAAAGAATGAAATTATAGATGGTCGATGGTCACATGGAGAGACCTTTAGGACTGTTAGAAGGGATAACTCTCACTACTTGTGGTATAGAGTTTTGAGCACACATTTGCCATATGTGACTTCAACAAAAACCAAGCCTATGAGATGATTTTGGGAAGACCATTCATAAGATAGTTGTAGGTAGTGCATGATTGGGGAACCAATTCCTTGTATTTGCAACACTTAGGTGTTACAACTAAAGTCAATCTCAAGGATTACTCTCATAGAGACATGCCTCCTATATAGTGGAATCCCATCCATAGAGCCATTGATGACACAGATTTAGTGCATTCCATAGGATCAGGATCCTCATGGATGCATGAAGACACTCACTTATGGATGTGCAAGGTTGCAGTAGAAGAAAAGAAAAGAGAAAATGCTAGAGAGGTAGGTGCTAAGGAAACTTATAGATCAACTAGAGACCCAACCTATGCACCAGTAGTATTTCCAGACAAAGTTTGAACCTCATGGTTGGGTGGACGTTCTAGCCACAATGGATGTAGATATCAATGAACAACAATGGACACTACATTGTGATGAAGATGGCTATGACTTTTCAATTTTCACCATAGAACCAATCATGTGTGATTCGGTTAAAGAAGAGTGGGAGCCTAGTATAGAAGAACTTGAACAAGCTAATGACTCAAACTTACAATCAATAATTATGGATCCTTTTTGTGCGTTAGAAGAGGAATGTTTGTACATAGTAGAAGCTCACCCTCAAGGACAAGAAGAGCTTATGAACGATGTGAGATGAACCACACAGGTAACCAGTAAGAGTGAATGCAAGAAAAGAAAGAAGAAAGAACTCCCACTAGAAGAGGAAGAATCCTTGTTTGAAGTTCTTGAAAATTTTAAGAAGTACGAGATCAAGGAAAGGAAATTCATGATCAGAATGCCTAAATGAGAAGAACTCATAGGAGTGGCCTATGATAACAAAGAGACAACGAAAAAAAATATTGTGACCATAGTAGATGGTGAAGAACGATGCACATAAATAAGACCTAACCTAAGTGAGGAAGAGGAAAAAGAGTTGATTGATTTATTAAGAGAATATTTGCTTGGAGTTATAAGGAATTGAAAGGTGTAGACCTTTACATATGCTCACATACAATTCCTATGGCCTTAGAAGCGAAACCCTCTAAGCAGAAGCCATACACATATAATGACAGTTATGCCACCAAGATCAAGGAAGAGATAGATTGATTGATTGAAGCTGGATTTATCAATGAAATTGAGCACACCAAATGGGTGTCCCCTATCATAGTGGTGCCCAAGAAGAATGGCAAGTTACATGTATGCATTAACCTAAAGAAGGTTAATGTAGCGACTATTAGAGATAGTTATCCACTTCCTATCACTAAACACCTATTGGAAAGAGTAGTTGGCAAGGAAGTATACAGACATTGCGACTATTATGGATGTTTATTCATATGTATGCAATCATTGCAAAGCCTCTGAACAACCTTTTGACTAACTTTGTGTGGACAGAAGAATGTCAAAACTCCTTTAATGAGCTTAAGTGAAGATTATGTTAAGCATCAATCTTGACTAACTAGATTGGAACAAGCCATTCCATGTTCATGTGGATGCATCCAATTTTGCTATTGGGTGTGTACTAGCACAACCTACTGGTGAAGGTAATATGGATCTTCTCATTGCTTATGCCAGTAGATAATTGAATGTAGCTAAACAAAATTATACCACTATCTAAAGAGAAGGATTAGGCATGGTATATGGTGTTAAAAATTTTAGATATTATTTACTTGCAAATAAGTTTAAATTTTTTATAGACCATCAAGCATTACTCTATCTATTGAACAAACCTTACAATACTGGCAAATTAGTAAGATTGTCCCTCTTACTTATGGAATATGAATTCAAAGTTATGGTTAGGAAAGGTAGAACTCACCTTAGGGCAAATCACGTTTCCAGACTAACTTTAGGAGAGTCTCCTCAAGGAGTATCAAATGACCTTCATGAGGCATACTTGTTCAATTTAAAAGTAGTGCCACACTAGGCTAAAACCATAGTGCCTATTCTAACCTTTGGATCCAAACATCCTATACTAAAAACCAAAGATAAAGAAGTTGTGAGGCCTCAGAAATATCACATATTAGCAAGCAACATGTATAAGCACACCAATCAAGGCATACTAGCTTGTTGTGTAGATGAAGATGAACATACAAAGTGGTTGCAAATAGCACATGTAGGTGCATTGCAGCAACATCACTCCAAGAACCAAACTCTATAGACTCTGTGAACAAAGATTAGGTATATATTGGCCAACAATGGAAGCAAAAGTCCATAAGATGTGCAAGGAATGTTGATTTCATCTATGTTGTGGAACACACCACTTTGTATCAACTGTCTTTAGTGCTAGCTTGGATAGAACTTTTAGTAAGCTTCTTGAGGATGAAAACATCCCCTCAAGAGATGACATTGGCTAGACAAAGGAGCATAGAACAAGAAGCACTAGACTACGCCCTCATTGGAGATCATTTATACAAGCATGGAAGAGATGAATACCTAAGACTGTATCCATGAGAGTGAATATCTTAAGATCTTAGAAACTTCTCACCAAGGTGCGGCAAGCGGGCATTTTAAACTTGACTGTGTGATTAAAGCAATTCTATTTGCAGGCCTTTGGTGGCCAACCCTTCACATGGATGCACATACCTATGTGAAGTGGTGTGATATTTGTCATCAAAAGCAATACCCTATACAAAAGGATGAGAGATCTATCTATCTATCTATCTATCTATCTATCTATCTATCTATCTATCTATCTATCTATCTATCTAGAAGTGGCCACAATAGGATGCTTCTTACTCAATCAAGATATGCATGAGCCACCAAGCATAAAGAAAAAAATACTAATGGACATACAAAGTATCATAGCAACAAGAATAGCCTAAGTCACAAAAGCATGTAGATTTGGTGGCCATGATCCCCCCTTGGTATAAAACAATCCAAGTAGTAAGGTACCACTCAACTAGCAAAAGATGCACTTTATTGTCTACCAATGTTGGAAACCTAGGCAATGCATAAATCTGTTCATCTAAGAGACAACCAAATGAATATGAGGCCCAATTATGCATAAGTAAATCAAGAATCCCAATAACCTCCTGATAGAGAACAACATCAAATGCATCTCCAACATCATGAAGACTCAATCATAAAAATTTTTCCATGAGAGTGGCAATAGTTTGTAGTTTTCAAGGTCAAAGTGTTGCAATAACATGTCAATATATTTTGTTTGACATAAAGCTAATCCCCCATCAACTTGCATAAATTGAATGCCCAAATAATGATGCAAATGCCCCAAATTTGACATTTCAAAAGAGGCATGCAAATCAGCCTTGAATTCAACAATATGCTTCTTATTAGGACTTCTAAGCAACATATCATCTCAAAACCATGTGCAAGAAAGTAGGCAAGTATTTTCTCGTACCAATCACGTGGTGCTCTCTTCAAACCATATAATGCCTTTTTCAAGCTGCACACCTTGTTTCATGCCCTTTCTACACAACACTAGGGGTCTGATCATGCACCTCTTCATGTAAATCACCATTCAAAAATGTAATTTTAATTTCCAATTGATGTACATTCCAACCATGATGAGCTAAAAACCAATGCCTCTCTCTTAAACATAACCTTTGGCAACAAGCCTAGCCATATACTTATAAATTATTCCATTAGTGATACATTGCAGCTTGTATACCCATTTAGTGTCAATGGCCTTTTCGCCTAGAGTCAAATCACATAAAGACCAAGTACCACTCTTCATAATAGCATAATATTCTAATTGCTAAAGGCCATTCAATTTTCTAACTTATATGCTTCATCAAAACAATAGGCTCATTCTCATCACAAAGAGCAGAGGCAACCATTGCATAACAATGTGATGTCAAGGACAAGTATGATACAACAAAGGTGCATCTAATTTGTTATCTTTGAAAGTTTTCGCCAGCCATGTAGGCATATTTTTCCCTCTTCTATGTCATCCATCTCATCAACAAAGTGCATCATGTAAATCTGCATTAAAAATGGAATGCTCTGCATCACCATTTTGAACTTGTAAATGCTAAGAAATTGCCTCATTTGGACAAACACTTGATTGTCCACCTATAAAAAGAGATACCAAAGTCTCATACACATCTTTCAAGCTAAATCATGTCTATCTCGCGGTCTGCAAGGACTCATATGGAGTGATTTATTACAATTCTTTGGCGGGACACTTGTTAAGTACATATGCTACACACATAACAATCGCAAGCCAGAAGCTACGTAGCCAGCATGAATTTTGACCATAAACCTTGTAATTTCCATGAGAGACCTATTCTTAATCCATTTTTTTGAGGTTTATATGGCATTAAACATTTATGTTTTATCTCATTCTCATCCAAAAATTCATTTGAACCAAAATACATGTATTCTCCTCCTTGATTAGAATAATGGGTGATCAATCTACATGTTGACAAATTTCCAACAAATAATCAAGAATTTTTTGAAGCACATAAATGCTTCAGACTTTTCTTTCAATGGATACACCCATGCATGTTTTGAAAACTCATCAATAAAAGTCATGGAGTATAGGTAGTTCCCAAATGAAGGTGTCTACATAAGACCACATACATGACTATGAACAAGCTACAACTTATGAGAAACTCTAACCAAACCATCTTTTGGGAATGAGGAACGCTACATTTTGCCCCAATTAGAGCCTTCACAAAAATGTTTAGAAGGTGCCTCAATTTTGGGCGAGGATACCATTTCATATTTTTGGAGGTATATCAAAATAGCAAAATTCAGATGACCAAAGCGTGCACGCTAAAGCTTTGCATCTAAGATAGCCTAAGCATCTTGAAATGCACATGCTAAATCATTCACATATTTTGCATGTTCTATGAGATTTTACAACCCACAATATAAAATGAGAATATCACCATTTGAGAGATCGTGAATGGTACATCTATCATCAACAAATTTGACAACCAAGACAATCTTGGCTAATGTTGAAAATGACAATAGATTTTTCTTGATCCTTGGCACATATAAATCATATGATAATGTGAAAGAATTGCCATCAATAATAGTCAGAATGATCTTTCCAACTCCCATTACAGGATAAGAGGAGTTGTTAGCACATGTGATAGGATTCCCTATAGTGGCAGATCAAGTGAAGTGAAGAAACTATGCTACAAGGTAATATGTTTGGTTGCTCCACTATTAAAGTACCAAACATCAACATCTATTACAGGTATGCATTTCTTGTGAGAGGATGGATCATAGCTACAAACAATAGAAAATCACCATTCTTCATTTTGAACAAGATTTACATAATCTATTTCATGTGTAGAGGTCTTTGCAACAACCATTCCAGCCTCTTTCTTCTTTGCCTCTTTTGTAGCCAATTTAGGACAACTTTTTATGACATTACCATTTGCCTTACAATACTTGAAAAATTGTTTCTGCTTTTCTATTTTTTTATCATCTTTTTTTTTTCCTTTCTTGATTGTGAAGCATTAGTAGATTTTTGCTTACTAGTAGATGAGCTCCATTTACCTTTGCCCTTCTGACTAGCTAAGAAAGCTTGGTCTACAACATGCGTAATTCATCTATTCTACTTGGAATAATCTTCTTGCAACAAAAAAAGACTAACTTCTCAAATGTTAAGGCATTTGAGTTGCCTTTCATCATCAATTGAAGAGTAGAAGCAAAACTTTGACATGAATATGGGAAACCATTAAGAAAAACTTTGTACAAGTGGACTACCTAGCAAGATTTCATCAATAGAAATTAAGTGCTCCTTCATATCTTTGATCTTTGTCAAAAAAACGGTCCATAGAATCTCCTTCATTCATATACTCCCTCTCTTAATATTTTAAGAGGTAAGCAACATGAACCTCATTTATTGCTTGATATAATGTTGTAAGAGCATCTTAAGCATCTTTTTCTATCTTGCAAGAGAGAATATGAGGGATAATGGCATATTTGACAGATAAGGCTATCAATGCATGTGCATGTGCATCTCTACCATCCCAACAAAGTTGCTTTATAGTAGGTCCAACAGGGGCCATTGTATGACCAAGAAATTGAAGATCATCATCTTCATCTTCAACACCATCTACATCACCTGCAATGACTATATTCGTAGGTGCAGTAGGACATTTTTCAACACCCTACATAATATTCCACAACCCTTTGGTGCTACCAATACATGATGCACCATATATTCCGACAATGTGTAATTAGTACCATCCAAGTTACACTCAACAACCAACGTATAGAATACGTCATTGCTTTCGACCATGGTCACTCACTAAATACCTTGACATAGAAAATTTATTCTATCTCAAAAAGTTCAATTTAAATACCTTGTCAAGCTCTACTACACCTATAGTAGACTTTGAGCTGCTTATACTAGCCAACCGAATCCTCTACATATATTTGGCACAAAAGGATAAAATTGCCCACAAAATCGCTACGATAGTGCATTCGGCCAAAAGGAACTCAAATTAAAATTTTGATGCCACATAGCAAACTTGTTTTAAACTTTTGATAAACACCCCAAGTATGCTCACTAATTTTCATGTGATTCTAAGATCTGTGACAGAAGGGGTGTCAATGATGCCCTAGATGAAGTGGCAACCTGATCTGATACCATTTCTTGGATTTTGAGGTCTATGGAAGCACACAAATAACACAAGGAAGAAGCAAAAGCTTGAAGCACAACACAATACATAATCTATAACCAAGTGAATGTACAAAGATAAGTGAACCGTTAAGGGTTAGGCATATACACAAGTTGGGAAAAACCCCCTAAAGAGGGATAAAAGTGCCCCTAACAGCCTTAAGTGTGTTCACACACATCACTACCAAAATACATTATGTATGTGCAAGTACACGTAGGTATGTATATGCACAAGTAAACCATTTGCATGGAGTCTCTACAAATTTTCATCTTGGAGATTTCCTTGACTAACTCATCTCAAGTCTGGAGTTTTGGTGATTCTAAGAAGCACAAGGTAAGTTTGTGCAAGTATTTGTGCAGGTTGCAATCTTAAAGATGTTTTTTGAATCCACTTTGGAGAATGCCTTTTTGACATTAATATTTGTGGTTTTGTTTGTATGGATGGACTTGATGTTATTGATATTCTTTTCAAGATTGTTCTTATGCTTTCAACTATATATAGATTCCCCTAGACACATGCTACTGTTAGATATACTCGACACTCCACCCTCAAGTCACCACAAATGATCCATGGTGCTCTAAGTTGTAAAGCCCCCATTATGAGGAGAAGCGATTGTGAGATCCCAAACATTTGTGGAGCCCTAACTATGAAGTTAGATGATGTCTATGTGTGACCATTGATGGTAATATATGATCTTGTTGGAGTTAGACGTGTGTGGAATCACAAGAACAGCACAAGGAAGAAGGAGAAGCTTGGAGCACAACACACAATACTGAATGTATTACCACTAGAATGTCCAAAGATAAGTAACCGGTTAGGGGTATAGGCATATATACAAGGGGGGGGGGAATCTCCTAAAGAGGGTATATCAACAAATCCACCCCGGGAGTGATGCAGTGAACAAGGAGTGGGCACTCATGTATAACAAAGTGCCAAGCTATGTGGAAACATATATTCAACATTGCACCATGAGGCAACATATATTCAACCAAAAGTCAAACCCTAATTTTGCTTTCCAAAGTGCTTTTCATTAGTTTTAATATCAATGGCTGAGATTAATCGACTAAAAAGCTTAAGATCCAATGTTTCATAATCAACCTCAGTAAAAGCATTAAAAGGAAAAAAAATCTTTAAAATTATAATAAAGAAGCCGATCCCAAAATAACAACACAAATTTCGAGATAGCTTTTTGGGCCGCTTTTTGTGCTTTTCAATAAATTTTTTTGCATAGGATGCCAAGGCAATGTAAACAAAAGCTATTGGCATACTTTAGGAATCAAGTTTTGTGAGCTACCATCACACAAGCTATAGAGTTCTAAGCTAGGAGAACTCTCGGATGAGATAGTGACGATTTGGAGGGGTTTGTGGCAGCCTACCATAGTGCGTTTTTGGGCCCTCGAAACGGAACGACCATTTCTGGGAAATGGTCCGGCACAAAAACGCCGTTTCTGGGCTAATATTTTCTAGATAGTTTGAATGGTTGTAATTAATGTGGTAGCCATTGAAGTTTTTGGCCCTTCCTCTAGAGTAGCCATAACTTCCTCTATTGTAGCCTCTGCCTCTTTGATTCTTGGAATGAAATTTTCAGTTGTATGATTAGTTAATCCACAAATAGAACATGGATTAGAGACTTGGGATCTCCCCCTGCCTTGTCTTCCTCCTCTACCTCTACCTCTAGCATTTCTTCCTCTACCTGCATAGTTAGCTTGATGTGTACCTGCTTCATCATCCATTTTCTTTCCTCTTCCTTTATTCTCTTTGGACTTGCTTTTATCAATATGCAAAGCAGAAAATTGATTACCTTTGGAGACCTCCATTTTTGATAAGCTTGGCCTCTTGAGTAAGCAGTTGTCCTATGAGTGTATTGAAATCTAGTACATGCATATCCATGTATAGATCCATAATTGTGGTGAATGCTTCCCACTTGTCATCTGCCTTTAAGCCATTGATAACCTACCTTACAATTTGCTCTTCTTCTATTACCTCTCCAATGCTTCCTAACTACTAAAGTATATCAAAGCTTAGTTGGTAGCTTGATATATGCTTCTCACACAAGAGTAGACATATCCTATAGTGTGGGAGTGCTTAGTCAATTCATGCACTCACCTAGAAGACCACACATGGATGTTGTAAAGAGAGTACTCAAGTACTTGAAAGGAACACATAATGAAGGTATCTTCTATCTTCTCTTCAGATTTGGGTATCAAAATCTATTCAGATGTAGATTGGTCAAGAGCAAAGGATGATAGAAGAAGTACCTCTCAATATTTAGCGTTTGTTGATTCAAAATTAGTTTCTTGGAGATGCAACAAGCAACCAACAATTGATTTATCTTCAATTAAAGAAAAGTACAGAGGTCTCACTATTGCAATGCAAGAAGCAATATGGCTCAAGGAGTTGTACTCAAATTTGGGACTTGCAAGTTCCAAACCTCACATACTTGGAGATAATGTAAGTTCCATGCATCTAGCTGCAAATCCAATTTTCCATGCAAGGACAAAGCACATAGAGGTTCGTTACCCCTTTGTAAAAGAGAAGCTTATGGCAAAGGAATTCGACATTTCATTTGCTCCTATTGATAAGCAACTACTAGACATGGAAAAGGCACTTGATGGGATAAAGCTATATATATTCAAATCTATGGCAAGTGTTCAACCTACCAGAGAATGAACACTCAAACATACTTTAGATTGAGGAGAAGCTATCGAAAAATCAAGCTTGCACTATGCTTGAGGTGGATATGATCTACATCAAAACCATCATTTGGATGGTGCCATATATACTCATTGAAGAGTGTTTTATTTGCATTCCTTTGTTGTATTGAGAGTTTGATCATATGATCACCCTCTTATGTAATTTCTAAACCATTTATCTTTGTAAAAGAGAAGAGTAAAAGCCCAAAAATCCATGAGTTAGGAGTGTTTGAGATTGATTCTCAATCAATCAATCAAGAAATAGATATGACTTTAAGTTTCTCTTTTCCTAGATTGTATGAAAAGATTCCAATCACTCTAAACTACCAAGCTCACCTCTATTCAAATTTTTTGCACGAAGAAGAAGCATGGAAAGATCCATCAGAGACTATGTAATGACTCCAAATCATCTTTACATTGTAGAGATGATATATAAGCAATATACATACATCTTTGGACATCTTTGTATTGCTCCATTACTCTGCACCTTCCTTAGACTCAGTCATCTTCAAAGGTTTTTGTTCTCTCTACAAAGCATCAAATCAAGTGATTGAGCATTTATACGAAAGATATAATTGCCTAGTTAATGTGTACAAATTCCAAAACCATTGGTCTCAGTAGTTGTTGGGGAAATCATCATTTTACTGTCCAGGTTCATCTTCTAGACAATCCTGAAAAGTTGGGATGACATCCAATCAGTGTTAAGCTTATTCCTCCTTCATTGGTTGTTCTAAATAAGGGAAATTATTCATTATAGCAAACGCAAACTATGTATGAAACTCCCTTAAGAGTAATTTTTCCAATTGTAACTATGCTGGCTGCTCTTAGTGTTTGAAGTGGAAGCATCGATGCCAAATAAGAAGGTTTTTTAAGCTAGCCAAAGTTAAAATCTATTCTTCTTGCATCAATTTGTTCTTGTTGATGTTACAAAGTACCTATTGGGTTTTATTGCAATAACCACAAGCCTACAAGACCTACTTTACATATCCAAAAAGCTAGTGCAAGTCCTATGCTCATTTGCTAGACCATCTTTGCCATCTGGCAACTCTACTTCCAAGCTCCTCCAAACATCTCCAACTTCTTTCAGTGGTATCAGAGAAACTTCAAGGTGAGAGATAGCTTTCCATTAATGATTGAGGAGCTTGATAGAAAAATTATACTACTTGTAAGAGAGAAGCTCATGGAAAAGGAAATTGACATTTCATTTGTTCCTAATGAGAAGAAAATAGCATACATGATGACAAATACAATTGATGGGATAAAGCTATGTAGATTCAAATGTATGGTAGGTATTCAACCTAATAGAGAATGAAGACTCAAGCAGCTCTGGAACATCAAGCTTGCACTATGCTTTATGTGGATATTATCTACATCAAAACCATCATTTGGATGGTGCCATAGATACTCATTGAAGAGTGTTTTATTTGTGTATTGAGAGTTTAATCATATCATCACCCTCATATGTAATTTTCAAAGAATTTATATTTTCAAAATAGAAGAGTAAGAGACCAAAATGCCACAAGTTAGGAGTGGTTGAGATTGATTCTCAATCAATGAATCAAGAAGTAGAGATGAATTCAACTTTCTCTTTTTTGAGGTTGTAAACTCTAAATTGCCAAGCCACTCTCTATTCAAATTTGAATTCATGAAGAAGAGGCGTGGAAAGATCCATGGGAGTCTACTAATGAATCTGCATCATCATTACATTTTATAGATGACATCGAAGCAATATATATACATCTTTCGCCATCGTTGTACTCCTTCTTCATTTCTTTACACCTTCTTCATCAAACTTAGTCATCTTGTAGAGGTTGTTGTTCTCTCTAACAAGCTTTAAAACACGTGATTGAGCATTCATTAGAAATTTATCAATGCATAGTTTATGCATACGAATGTTGAAAGCACTTAGTTCAGTAGGTTGTGAGAAAACAACATTTTACTATCGTTGGGTCATCTTCTACACAACCAAAAAAAATCGGGATGACATCCAATCAGTGTTAAGCTTATTGCTGCTTCATTGGTTTTTGTAAATAATGAATTTTATGCATTATATCAATCCAACCCTATGTATGAAAGTCCCTTAAGTAGAATGTTGTAATTATGATGCTTGCTCTGAGTGTTTAAATTGGAAGCATCCATCCCAAACTAAAAGGTTTTGTGAGCTAGTCAAAGTTCAAATCTATCTATTTTGCATAACTTGTTCTTGTTGATGTTTCAAATGGCCACCAGACACTTTTCTTTATGTTCTTTAATAAAACATATAGTGGCCTGGTCAGTCACAGACTGTAAGTTTGATCACATTTGTAACATTTGAGAAGTCTATGTTTGTGCTCCCTTTGTACTGTGTTTTTTTGTGTATTCTGTAGCCTCTATGCGGAGTACCATGTGCAGTGCTTGGAGCCTAGTTTTCTACTCTGAGGATATTGTTGTGGAGTTGTCAAGAAGGAGAGCACACTATGGTGCATCGACATCAAAATACTTCACTGGTATCAGAGCATTTTGATGCCAAAGGTTTGTTCCTTTTGTGCGAGCAAAGCGTGCACTTGCCCGCCCACCCAAGGCTTTCTCCAAGGCTTATGACTAAGGCGGTGACCAAGGCATAGACCTTGGCATACCTTGTCATCCGGGTCATCGAAGTTAGCATTGGTGTCATCAGCAACGCATGAGGGAGGACCTCACTGATCAAGGAAGATAGAGGTTCCTGGTACTTCTTAGGAGGTCACCCATCCCAGTACTATTCCCCCCAAAGCTCGCTTAACCGTGGCAATCTCCTGCCACTAATCTACACTCTTGTGGTGTCTGAATAAGTGGAAAGACTGAGGTTGATATTACCTTGAACGTGTTTTGGTCCCTCAAAGCTTCATTCTTTGCTTTCAAAGCCCATTTTTGAAGCAATTTTGGGGTGATGTTTGGAGCTATTTCGGAGTACTTTCATGCATGGTTCTCTTCCAATAGGTCCAACAACATCAAGAAGAGTGTTTTTGTACTTCTTTGATAATAAATAATCACCTTTGGGGCTGTGTTTTCAGCCACACTATAGGTTTCTCACAAGGTTTTCCATTGTGGTGGGGGCATCCGCTACAAATTTATGCAGGTTTTAGAGCCTAAACAACAGAGTTGCCATACACTTTTTGGGCTATGCATTCAGCTTTTTAGTTTCATTTTACTCCATATATTGAGCACATAAACACTATACGCTTCTGTGGATAGCACTTATGTGCGTCCATGTTATTGATATAGCGATTACCATTTTGCATAAAGCCTTTTACGTTTGATAAAGAGGGTCCTGGTGAGGCTTTCCTAACTAGGAGACACCCAGATGTCGGGGTCTCTTCGGTGATGCAGGTGGAAGACTTACCCAGCCTCGCCATAGGAGATGTATGATAGTTGTTCATAGGTGCTCGATAAGCTTAGTTGGATTCTTTTGGGTAACTGATTATATGCATTGGAGTCAGTGATTCACTATACAAGTAAGCATGTCAATACTTGCAGTTTTATGATATTCTGACACTATTCATATGCTCATTTTTTAGAGGATACTTTGGTTTTGTCAGCTATGTAGTGGTCAATTCACTTCTTGATACACTTGTTGATGTGAGCACATTTATTCTGACACACGCCTTTTGGTTGATCATTACTATTCATTAATTCATTTTTCTAAGAAGACTGATGAATTCTCTCCCAGATTCTAACATTTTGTCATCCTTCTTTGAGCCTTAGTGGGGTTTGGACTCTTCTAGATCCATTATCATTCTATTCAGTTCTCTATCATCATGGCATCAGAGATGTCAGGCACATATGGTGGATCAAGGTCCAGTTCTAGTGTTGCAAGGAGGAGCTATTACTTGCAAGCAAAGACCATTTTGAGATCCGAAAATTTAATGGCACAAACTTTGCTCTATGGAAGAATCAGATTAAAGATGTGTTGATTCAGAGGAGGCAATGGAAGCCAATAAATGGAATCTCAAAGAAGCCTGGTGACATGGATGAAGATGATTGAGATGAGCTAGATGAAATGGCGAGGTGTACCATTCAATTGCACTTGGTAGATAATGTTTAATTTATAGTATTAGATTGTGAAAGTGTAGAGGAGCTTTGGAAGAAGTTATGCAATACATATGAAAAGAGATGGCATCAAATAAAGTGTATCTGATGAGAAAATTATATGATCTTTGCATGAAGGACACAGATAGTGTTGTTGCAGCTCATCTAAATAAGTTTGATGCTATATTCTCCCAGTTAGAGGCTCCAAAAATGGATATGGATAATGAAATGAAAGCAATATTGTTGTTATGCAACTTGTCATCATCATGGGATATGTTTTGCATAGCTATTAGCAATAGCACACCTGGTGGTAAAGTGGTCTATGATGACATATGTGGAGCACTCTTGAGTGAGGAGATCCCTAGAAAATCTATTGTTGGCACTCAAGGTGGAGATGCATATAATGTTTGTGATTCTTAACAAGGAAAGAATCAGCAATGTGGCAGGAGCAAGAATAAGGAATAGAATGGTCAATGGAATAAGAGTAGAAGTAAATCAAGGAAGAGAGATATCGAATGCCATTATTGTCATAAGAAAGGACACATGACGAAAGAGTGTTCTATATTAAAGAATGCTAAAGGTAAAGGAAAAATATAGATGGGCATGTTAAACAACTACCTACACCATCGACCTCAACTGTGAAGATTGAAGAAATTTACTATTTCTGATGATGTTGATGTGTTGAAACTTGATAGCATTGTGCCAACTGAGGCTCTTATGGCTGATTCTCTTTCCCACATGTGGCTGGTAGATTTTGGTGCTTCTTTCCATGTGACACCACATATAGAATGGTTCTCTAATTATGTAGAAAAGTCTCTGGTACTGTGAGACTTGGTGACTCTTACCAGTGTGACATTGTTGGGATTGGAGATGTGGTTGTGTAGTTCATTGATGGTTCAAAGTTTATTATGTATAATCTATGCCATGTACCTCAGTTATCATGTAGTTTGATGTGAGTCGGTCAACTTGATGACCTTGGCTACATGGTGGCCTTCTATGCTCAGTCCTTTCGCATATCAAAGGGCAATATGGTTATTGCAAAAGGAATCAAAGTTGGCTCACTTTATCCTTTATTTCTTTCATAGAAAGAACACTTGTTAGCTGTTACTAAATAGCCTATGGCTTGTATTTGGCATGGCCATTTGGGGCATATAGCACGTAGTGGAATGGAAAATCTTTCTCATTCTGGCTACTTACATGTGCTATCTTTCTCTTATTTTTCATTTGTGAGCATTGTCAATATGGAAAGCAAACTAGAAATGTGCACAAAATGCACATTGACTCTTCAATTCATCGTTTAGATCTCGTTCATACAGATGTGTGTGGTCCTATGCCCACAAGGTCATTAGGTGGTTCTCTTTATTTTTTCACTTTCATAGATGATGCTAATAGAAAATTCTGGGTATATCCTATCAAAGCAAAGGATGAGTTATTCCCTACTTTCAGAAAATGACTTGCTTCTGTTGAGACTAAAAAAGGAACTAAGCTTAACGCTTTACGTTAAGATAATGGGGGTGAGTATACCTCACATGAATTCAACCTTTTCTCTCAGTCTAGAGGAATTCATGCAGAGTTTACAACTCCTTATACCCCAGTATAGAATGGTGTGGCTAAAAGGATGAATTGAACTATTCAAGATAGAGTAGTTGCTATGTTGCATCATGCAAACCTTTCACAAGGCTTTTGAGCAGAAGCAGTATTGATTGCAATTCATCTAATTAACCTTTCACCTAGTACTGCCAAAGATCTGAAAGTTGCACAAGACTTATGGATAGGGAAGCCACCATATTATGATCATCTTCAAGTTTTTGGGTGTGAGGCATATGTTCATATACCCAAAAATCTTAGACAAAAGGTGGATCATAAGTCAAAGAGATGCATTTTTCTTGGATATGGTCGAGAAGGAAAATTTTGATATCGCTTATGGGATCTTGAGACATGGTCAATGATCACAAGTAGTGATGTCATTTTCAATGACCCTAAGATACATAAATAGCCCATTAAGGAGGTTGAAGTGAGAAGAGTGGCTTTTGAGGATACTAGTCCTCCAGTTAGCATGCATAAAAATGCTGCACATAGGGATCTTCAAGAGAATTTCTGATCAGATAAGTCTACAAATGTTCTTGTTCAGCAATCATTGAGACGCTCTACACATGTCTCACATCCACCTGATAGATATGTTCGAGGTTTGGATCTCATTATGCTAACAGATGACGGTGAGCCTTCTTGCTACAAAGAGGCTATGCAGACAACGGATCATGTCAAGTGGGAGTGTGCCATGAAGAGTGAGTTGGATTCTATTCACAAGAATGGTACTTGGGATTTAGTACCTTTGACAAAGGGCAGAAAATCATTACCATGTGAATGGGTATATTAGCTGAAATTTACATATGATAGTGCATCTCCAAAGTATAAAGCATGACTTGTTGCAAAGGGTTTTAAGCAACAACATGGTGTTGATTTCAAGGAAATCTTCTCTCCAATGGTCAAGATGACTATCCTGTGCATGTTACCTGGATTCATTGCAATGGAGGACTTAGTGCGTCCAAATGGATGTGAAAAATGCTTTCTTGTATGGAGATCTTACAAATGAGATCTATATGGAACAACCAAAGGTTTATGTAGTTCCTAGCAAAGAAAGTCTAGTTTTTAAGCTCAAGAAGAGCTTATATGGACTTAAATATTCCCCTAGACAAGGAACCAAAATTTTAATGCTTTTATGAATTCTCAAGGCTATTCTCAAAGCAACGAGGAGCATTGTCTCTACACAAAGAGATGCTCAGATGGCAGCTTGATGTGCTTGATACTTTATGTCAATGATATGTTGATTGCTGGGAAGTCCTCTTATGAATTGTCAATTCTTAAAAAGAAGTTGAGTGAGACATTTGATATGAAGGATTTGGGGGATGCCAAACATATTCTTGTCATGTGCATTACTCGTGATAGGAGTTAAAGATGCATATACTTATCTCAAAATGGTACATATCCAAAGTACTTCACAGGCTCAATATGCAAGGTGCAAAGGCATTGAGTACACCTTTACCCACATATGTGAAATTGAGCAAGGATGATTGTCCCAAATCAGATGAGGAAAAGGAACTCATGACCAAAATTCCTTATCAATCTACTGTTAGTAGTGTCATGTATGCTATGGTAGCTATGAGACCAAATATTGCATTTGTAGTGGGAGTTGTGAGCAGATATATGTCTAATCCTTGCAAGAAACATCCAGAAGCAATCAAGATTATTTTGAGATATCTGAATGGCACTAAGGAGAAGTGTCTATGATTAGGTCGAGGAAAAGCATCCGTTATGCTGGTTGTATAGACAATCGTAAGTCTACATTAGGGTACATTTTTCATTTATATTGGAGGTGCTATCTCGTGGAGATCTTGTCTCCAAGAATGCACAACTATTTCCACCACAAAAGCATAGTATGTTGCAGCAAGTGAGGCATGTACGGAAGCATTGTGGCTTTCTCGTCTTGCTTGTGATATGGGTCCACCTCAGCATATTGTACCTCGTCTGCTCAATGATAGTCAGAGTGCCATTGCTTTGGCTAAGAATCCGGTCTATCACGCAAAGACCAAGCACATTGAGGTGAGGTATCACTTCATTAGAGATTCCTTAGCCATAGAGGACATTGTTCTTGAGAAGGTTCATACTCGAGATAATGTTGCAGATGCTTTGACTACAGCTCTACCATAGGATAGCTTTCGACACTGTTGTCACTTGAAGGGGGTTACTTGATTCATGATCTTACACATTCACTTGTATCTGTGTAACATGCCCATCAGGTGGGAGGTATAGCTTGTATACTTACACTCACGTATTCTTTATCATTCTTAATTTTTCTCCCATAGTTACTATGGCCATATTGGTCTCTAGTAGGAGATTGTTACCATTATTTTCCATGTGAAAGGCCAAATGGCAACCCAACACTTTTGCATGTGTTCTTTAATAAAACATATAGAGGTCTAGTTAGCCATAGACTATAAGTTACACCACATTTGTAACATCTAAGAAGTTTGTGTTCGTGCTCCCTGTGTACTATGTTTTTCTACATATTCTACAACAACTGTCTAGAGTATTGTGTGCAATGCTTAGAGCTCAGCTTTCTACTCTGAGGATAGCATCGTGGAGCTCTCAAGAAGGAGAGCACACTGTGGTGCATCAGCATCAAAATACTTCATCAAAGTACCTATTGGGTTTTATTGCACTAACCACAAGCCTAAAAGGTCTAATTTACATATCCAAAGAGCTAGGGCAAGTCGTGTGCTGGTTTTTTGGACCATCTTCACCATTTGAAAACTCTACTTTCAAGCTTCTCCAAACATGTCCAACTTCTTTCAATGAAGATTGTCTTTGAAATAAACAAAAGTGGTGAAGGCCTTCCACTTTGCATCATCCCTAAGTCCATTCAATGTGTATGCAACTAGGTCATCATCATCTACCCTTGCCCATGAGAAAACTAGACATCCTAATCTTCCATGGTTAATAGTCCTTCTTATCTAGCTTTTCAATATGGGTGCTATATGCTAACTTGATGTAGTCTAATGTACTCTTGCAAGGCTCTTTAATGCAAGAATACTCTAATTGTATATTTCAGGAGTATCAAAATAGATATGATAGATGCCTTGCTTCCTCACTCACTTCGGGTTCAAATGTGGAGGTGATCGCAATCCAGGTGGATCGGGTCCGGTCATGGCACACACACAGTGTATGAAGCTAGTGAGTGTTGGAAGGTCTTTATGATCAAAATGTGAAGGTGATGAAGCTGCATATGGGGAGCAGAGATGGTCCTATTTGAATGTATTTGATTATCCAACCTTGCTCTAGTAACACTTATAAGTATATCATTCGTACCCACTATAAAAATCAAACAAGGAAGCGTTTTATTGAACTATTGCAATAGTGTTTGGATTTTTGCATACATTAGCAATGCATTCACATAGATTGCAACTTTTGTGGATCTATCTTTTAACTTGTCTTTTCAATATAATTCATAGAAGATACAGTTATGTAAGATTGTATCTATCTCTAAACCATGTTCGACCTCAAGAAATTACATAGTGTATTTTTCATGACTCATATACTCATACTTAAGCAATAAACATATCCACTAAAGGAACCATTTCATCCACAATTGCATTTGACTATTTCTACATTGGAGATGAGATAGTAGTTGGGTTCCCATTTCAATACTAATTATGGCCTCCATTTATTGATCCGAAGTGCATTGAAACAAATCGTGGTCTTCATATTGCAATTAAAAATGGCTATATAAAAATTACCAAATATATGATAATAATGTTGGAGTTAGACGTCTGCAAAATCATGCGAACATCACAAGGAAGAAGAAGAAGCTTGGAGCACAACACACAATATTGAATGTATTACTAGAGAATGTACAAAGATAAGGAGCCCATTAGGGCAATAAGTGTATATACAAGCTGGGGGACAAAAACCTCCTAAAGAGGGAAAAAAGTGCCCGGATGGTCCTAGAGTGTTCACGCACATCACTACCTAAATATATCAACAAATCCCCACTCATAGTGATGCGGTGAACAAAGTAGCTAGCACTCATGTACAAGGAAGTGCCAAGCTATGTGGAAATCACTCCACAAAAGGAAGTAAGCCCAAAGCTTTCAAGAAAACTTCAAATTTCTCCCTAGGCAGAGCCTTCGTGAAAAGGTCTCCAATGTTCTCCTGTGTGGGCACATATGCCGAGCTGATCTCCCCAGCAAAGAACCTCTCCCTAACATAATGATAATGCACCTCAATGTGGTTAGTGCGAGCATGGAACACAGGGTTCCTTGCAACTTCTAATGCGCTTTGACTATCAGTGAAGATGGTGGTGGCAGAAGACTCACCAGCACCCAAATCAGCCATAAGCTGTCTGGGCCACACACACTCAACAAGCATTGTGAAAGCTGCCCTATACTCAGACTCACAACTTGAAGTGGCCACAATAGGCTGCTTCTTGCTCAACCAAGATATACATGAGCTACCAAGCATGAAGCAAAAGCCACTAGTGGACACACGAGTATCATAGCAACCAGCCCAATCAGAGTTAGAAAAAGCATGCAAATCTGGCGGTAGTGATGCCCCCTTGGGATAAAACAAACCAAGTAGCCGGGTACCACTCAAGTAGTGAAAGGTGTGCCAATGCTTGAGTCTTGGGCAATGCATAAACCTACTCATCTAATAGACATCAAACTGAATATCTGGCCGAGTAATGCATAAGTAAACCAGGCATCCAATAGCCTGCTGATAGAGGACAATATCAAATGCAACTCCATCATCATGAAGGCTCAATCGTAAACTTGTCTCCATCGGAGTGGCAATAGTCTTACAGTCTTCAAGGCCAAAATGCTGCAATAATGTGTCAATATATTTCGTTTGACATAAAGCCATTCCACCATCAACTTGCATAAACTGAATGCCCAAATAGTGATGCAAATGCCCCAAATCAGACATCTCAAATGAGGCATGTAAATCAGCCTTAAAATCAGCAATTTGCTTCTCAATAGGACCAATGAGGAGCATGTCATCAACATAGACAACAATGATCAGAAGCACATCATTAGCATGCTTAACATATAAGGTGCTTTCAATTGGATTGTTGTTAAAACCATGTGCAATCAAAAAGGCATGTATCTTCTCATACCAAACACGTGGTGCTTGCTTTAAACCATATAATGCCTTCTTTAATGTATCAATTCACTAAGGATTCCAAGGCAAAGGTGGGGAATCCTACATCTATGTGGTATTTCTAAGGTGTGTTGGAAGTCCTATATGTAGAATCAACACATCTTTGTCTAAATCTATGGAAAGAATTTAGGAAGCAAGCTGAAAAGTGTTATTGTCCTCCACATTAAAATATGGAGAAGAAGACGAAGGTCTACAATTTTTCACAATATGATGATGAAAAGAATAACTTGTTTGTGGATGAGTATAAAGAGACATTTTTGTGTCTTCATCAATATGCATTGGATGTCAATATGATGTTGGGGATGTAAGGGTCATGTGACCTTACCCCCATATTCATATATATACATCATATATAGAGCATTGCCTCCAGAGAGATCATTATGTGGGTTTGGAGGCTCCCACGCATGTCCGCGTGTCGTTCCTCTCTTCTCTCTCCCTCCATCTTCTCCTTCCTCCTCTTGTTCTGCACACCAAAGCCCTTCATTGGTATCAGAGCATGCTAAAGGCTGGTTTGCAAGAAGCTTCAATGGAAGCTTAGGTGAGAAGAGGTAGAAGTGCAGGTCGGCATCTCTCAACAGAAGTTCAGTATTTCGGTCATAACTTGAGATAAGAAGCTCGGATTGATACGTTTTAAAGTTCTGTGCGTAGCTAACACAGAGCGCTACAACTTCACAGAAGAGCGCAGAACCTGGTTCGGACTTCTGAAGTGCCGAAAATTCAAAAAACGCAGAGAATTATAGAAGGCGAATCTACATTGAGTAGGACAGCAGGTCGGTTTTTTTGTCATAACTTGAGTTCTACAGCTTGGAATGCAATGATTCAACTTGCTGCTCGTAGCTTGAGAAGATAGCTACAACTTTGTAGAAGAACTCAGATTCAGATTACCAGTGCAAGGTCACCGAAATTGCAGAATACAGAGCAATACTATTGCAAGTAAAAGTGAAATTGACAGCAGGTGCTTGTTTTGAGCATATCTTGAGCTACGTACCTCCGATTGAGGTGTTCTTTATGTCCTTACGTAGCCAAGAGTTAGATCTTGAAGTTTGCTGAAGACCAAAAGTCCAGATTCAGAGGTTATCACCACTGAAACAGCAAAACATAGAGCAACAGATTTTTGTTAAACGAACCCTGATTACTATTGGAGGTTGAATTGGCTTTGGAACTTCTTCGAGAGAGAATTTTTGGTGTGCAAGCTCTTATTTTCAGAGCTTCAAGGCATTGTACATATATGATCATTATGGTAGCTCCTCCATATGAGAGTAGAGCATGATCTTGTCATGCGTTTGGCATGTAAGATGACATTGTGGTATACTCTTCTTTGAGGTTTATGTCATCATGAGTTCGATCATGGATGTATAGTGGCATTGTGGTTTATATCTTGCTTATGCCACTTGGTTATGGATTTACTTTCCGGTTGCACATACTTTTATGAGAGTTGATTGTGGATCTTGGTTGGTACTTGTATCTTTCGTTTTCTTTGCAGGTACAGGATCCAGATTGGAGCCTCAGTTACACGTTTGTTTGTCACCATTATTAGCATTTGGTCATTGATTGATATATATTTGCTAGTGTGATTCTTGGCATATGTGGATGGTGATTCCCACATGGTTATTTTGGTTCTAGAGTCCATTTTACAGAGGAGATGCTGCCGAAATTTCATCGGATTTTATGCTAGAAAGGAGCTCTAGTGGATCTTGAAGCTTGTGTGATAGCTTTGGATCATTGATTATCTCCATTCACTTGGACTTGGTCACACATTGTTCATGATAGGTTGGACCATCTTGTAGGATTTATTCTTCAGTGGGAGTTGTATTGCCATTGTATTGGCATGTATTGCCATTAGTTTTTGGCATATGTAGTTGCCATTATCTTTGGTTGGATCAGTGACAGGTGGTGGAAGATTACTCATTGTTCTTTCATTATTGGTTATCTTGTTTGATTGCTCAGTTTACAGGGGATACTCTGCCGAAATTTTCCCAGGATTCTTTCACATCTATTTGTCACTTTGGAGACTTGGTGAGCAGGCTTATGCTCATGGTTTTATGCACATGCTAGATGCATGATTATGTGACAGGTGGTTCACATGGTTTTCTTCTCCAATGAGACATATATGATGTGAGTTATGCATATGGATATGCAGGTGTGATCCTATTCAGGATAGAGTATTGTTTCTAGTCTCTTGTTATATTGCTAGCCTATTGGATTGCCAGCATGGTGTCTTCTCAATTTGATGGCACTGACTTTCCGAGATGGAAAGCTCAGATGTGGCATACATTGGTTCATGCAGGGTTACACATGTATGTGCATAGAGATGCACAGAGGCCTCGTGACATGCCCGACCACGTATGGATGGATATGGATGCATTGGCCAGCTCCACTATCCGATTACAGCTTGTAGATTCTATATATGAGTCTATTATGTATGAGGAGACGAGTAGTGCATTATGGTAGAGACTACATGATATGTATGAGAGTCCATTGACTCATGTGAGACATAGATCACATCAACGACTTCGATGTTGGCATTGTGGTCATGAGGGCCATATTCGACGACGTTGCTTCAGGCGGATGCGACGACGACATCAGAGCTATTCACGTGATGCAGATCAGGTAGTGGTTTCAGGAGAGTCTATGGCAGTTGATTATGCTAGTGATGGTGATATCACTTTCTCCTATGATTCATCTCAGGATTCCTCTTGTTCATTGGATAGCACACATATGGCTTGGTTGCTTGATGCATTAGCCACTTTTCATATTACTCCACATCGTGAGTGGTTTTGTCGATTCTCAAGTGAGAGTCGTGGATGTGTGCACATGCCTGATGGTATGGCATATGGCATTGAGGGTGCATGAGATGTATGCATTATGCTACCTAGTGGAGCATCACTTATACTCAGACATGTACGTTATGTGCCTTCATTCCCTATGAGCTTGATTTCAGTTAGCCAGTTACAGGAGAGCAGGTGTTATGCATTCCTTAGTGAGCATCATTTTCAGTTGCAGTCGGGACAGCTTATGCTTATTAGAGGTGCTAGGATTGGGCACATGTATCCACTGCAGGTACTTCATGTGAGACACAGTCTTGTCTCAGTGGGAGTTCAACCTTATGTGCAATGTGAGACTCGTCATGTCTCATTTTGCCTACCTATAGATAGGTCTATTGATATTCATGATGCACATGTATGGCAGGATTCAGATGCTCAGATGGATGCACATGTAGAGCATGTTTTGGATGCTCATGATGCTTATATAGAGCATGATTTTGTTGATCATATGGATGCTCATGTAGAGCACACTTCGGATGATCAGTTGGATGCTTTAGAGCATGATATGGATGCTCATGTAGAGCATTGTGATGATACTCAGTTAGAGTTATATCATCAGTTTGACCTTGGTGTTGATGTTGTGCAGTTAGCTCATGCGGAGCATGATGATACACTTGGTGTGGTAGAGAAAGATTTCTCTCATGATACACAGTGTATGGTAGAGCATATTAGCTCTCAGGATGCACACCTAGACACATCCTTGGTTGAGAGGATGACTGATTTAGATGTTGATGAGTCAGCTATTATGCAGTCATTCTTGGATTCGCTCATGCCAGATGTTGACACAGATATGTCAGGACATGTTGGTCTTGATGATGGTGCTTTGGATGCCTTGGATACAGGCATGGCTGGCATACTTAGGTTAGCCAGGATAGCACAGGTTTCGTCAGCATTCGGGAGTCTGATGTACGAGTTGTTATGCTCGAGACCAGACATTGCAGTTGCTATTGGAGCATTTGCACTTGGAGTTGTCAGTCGTTCGATGATTGACACAGGCACAGAGCGAGTGGGAGCTTTGCAAGAACTTCATGAGTTCTTGCATCAGTCATAAGTGAGCTCGGCTCTTATCGATATGAGTCTAGAGCAGTTTGAGGTGCATGGATACACCTTGTTCGAGGCAGTTGGTGTAGGCTGATTTGGTATGGGTAGAGATCCGGACTCTTCCTGTACATTATTGTATAGTCCTACATCATTCTTTGTATATGTTACCACTTATGGTCACATTGACCCTTAAGTGGGAGATTGTTGGGGATGTAAGGGTCATGTGACCTTACCCCCATATTCATATATATACATCATATATAGAGCATTGCCTCAAGAGAGATCATTATGTGGGTTTGGAGGCTCCCACGCATGTCCGCGCGTCGTTCCTCTCTTCTCTCTCCCTCCATCTCCTCCTTCCTCCTCTTGTTCTGCACACCAAAGCCCTTCATATGAATGCTTTGAGATGTCAATACGAATGCTTTGAAGAGCAAATACATTGAAGGACTTTACAAGGAACTCCATTACTAGGTGAAAGGATCTAGATGTGTGGACTTCCTAGATATTATTGTGAAGGGAAAAAAATCAAGAAAATCAAAAAGTTAAATATGAAGAAGGTGATTAGGACTTTACAAGGAACTCCATTACTAGGTGAAAGGATCTAGATGTGTGGACTTCCTAGATATTATTGTGAAGGGAAAAAAATCAAGAAAATCGAAAAGTTAAATATGAAGAAGGTGATCCAGATTCTTATCCAAAGGATATAAACCACAAAGAGCCACTAGAAGAAATATGAATAATTGAAAGACAACTCAAACTTTTAATAATCCAGGTAAGAATCTTACTCAAGAAGAGACTCAAAAGAAGCATCAACCTATTCATTGGTAGTAGGACCTTGATTTTATTAAGATCCATGTAACGTGGTGATCTGTTGGTAATGTGCTTAGAAGTTATATTTTATGTATGAACATGTTATTTGTTTTGCAGGTTTGAAGCGGTTACTTGACCAAGAGTTTCTAATATTTACTTGGTATTGAGGGTTACTCTTATGACCTAAGCACCCCCTTGGAAGGTTCCATAAGTCTTTACCTCATTGCTTCACCTTTTGTTTCAAATGAAGCTAACACTTTGGAACATTCACTCACATAGTTTTTCCTTGTTTTAGGATTTACTCTTCAAAGTGCATATAAACTTTTCACTCACTTGCACTCAATTTTAGCCTCTTCTTCAACCCAAGTTAAGGTAATAGTTGTTTTAAATTCTATCGATTCATGCACATATAGAATTCAAACATACAAAAACTTTTTGCTTTATTTTCATACTTGCATTGTTTGAAAAGTTAAAATAATCATTTGCATAATTGCACTTTCTATTTTTTCTGATTGCTTGCATTTCTATATTGCACGTCAAAACATAAAAATAGTTTCAAGTTTTTAAATAACATATTTGCATTTAACACTATCCAAAAATTATTACAAACCCACTATTTTTATTCTATCCTTATTTTCATTCCAGCAAGAATTGACCACTCGTTACACTAAAAAAGAATATAAGTGAGTGATGTGTACAAAGGAAGAAATGAGAATGCAAGATATAGTTCAAAGCATGAACATTGAATAGCAAGGGTGTTGAGCCCATCAAAGAACATACTAGTCAAATTCAATAGGGTGAAAGTCAAACAATCAAAGTCAAAAGGTTAAAGTCAAAAGGTCAAAGTAAAAGTGATCAAAGTCAACATGGTCATAGTCAAGGCATTCAAAGTTCAGTGGTCAAGGTGCAAAGGTAGTGCACAATCAATTGTTTACAAAGTGACGTTTTGCATAAAGTTGGATGCAAGTTGCAAATTGTCTTTCTGTAAGGTTCAACAAGAGGTTTTAAAAGTGTTTAGAAGGATTAGGTGAAACCCCCTTTTTTAGTACACAATTGAACAAATAAAAGAAAATGTGTGAAGTCATGTGAAGAGGAAGCGCACGGACAAAAGTGGAAGTATGTCCCCCCCAACAAAATTTGGTATTGTCCTAAAGTCATTACATGACAAAATAGGGATTCGTTGGCTGCTGGACAAACCTTGGAGACAATCTTGGGACATACAAGTGAGGGCCAAGATGTTATGGGAATTAGGAGCGTACGTGAATCGACACCCAAGGGAAGGAGTATTCTTGGTTGGACTAAGCTAGTGGGAGCATATTCTAGAGCAAGAAAGAGAAGAGACACACATTCAGAGAGAGTACGCATGACACAGAACCATTTCAAGGTGCAAGAAGAGTGAGTGAGATTGCATGCAGAGAAAGGAAGCAAGGAACATCAAGAGTTCAAAAGTCCTATTGAAGGTGCGTGTCGAGTAGATGCCAGTGCATATGCGGTGGGGGCAGCTTTGACTCAACACAGTGAAGAATACAAACTGGATATCCAATTCAGTATGCGAGTCAAATTTTGACCAAGGCTGAAAAAATTATAGCACCACATAAAGGGATGCCTTAGCCATGGTTTTGGCTGTAAAAAAGTTTCATCATTTCTTGCTGGGAGTGAAATTTGTTATCATAACTGATCATCAACCGCTTAAATATCTACTAAACAAACCACAAGCAACTGGTAGGGTACGGAGGTGGTTACTTTTGTTCTAGGAATTTGATTTTTCTATAGTGGACAAACCAGGTAGAGAAAATGTTCTGGTAGACCATCTATCTACGATCAACGCCATGGATCAAGCAATTGGAGTAAACGATGATTTGCCTGATGCCAATTTATTTGTTGTCCAAGCCAAGGGTTGGTATCCCTTTCTCACTCCCCTTCCTATCACTCTCTTTCACCTCTCTTTCCCTCTCATATACCCCTACTCACCTCCTACTCAGATATTTATACTCTCACACACATACACTCATTCCCCTAAACACACACACTAATTCATTCACCCATGAAGCATTCACATAATCAGATGCACACGCTCACATACACTGCTCTCACATACACACATGCTTCCTTGCACTTTCCACCTTCCTTCCTTTCACAACCTACACATACACACACTCATACACACATACTCGCACTAGTCCCCTCTCACTCTCTTTTCCTTTCTTCCTCTCCTCCTACTCTCACACACACATGTACAATTGCACCCCTCTTTTCCGTCCACACATGCACTAAACATTAAAGTCCTTGCCAACATGCACCATCTACACCCGGTTGAGCCTTTCCTTATCGACTGTTTCTATATACTAAATAAGGGAATCCTCCTACTTTCAAACAATGGAGAGTCATCCTCTAATCACCTATTCCTCCAATTGTACCATCAATATAGTTTGGAGTGTATGCAGAATTAACGCTCCTCATTCATTGCGTTGCATCCTATTTGTTAGTTCAAGATTGGAAGTTAAAGAGCCACAACTTCTACTCATAATTTAATTCGAATGATGGTCATACTTATGAGATGAAGTTTGGTTGTAGAGAGGAGCCAAATTCAACCAATAACATGAATTGATATATGAGACCCACTATTTAGTAAGTAAAGTACTACACATGCAGGGCTTTGAAACACAACAGGCCGTGAGTCAGACTCAAATGCATATGCAAGTCCACGTGCAAAAAAACTCAAAGATTTAGCTATGGACAAAGGAACACATAAACCCCTCCCTTGCTGTGCTCAGTTCCCCACAAAACCACCACGTGAACTTCAGAATTGGCAGCCCTATGCTTTACTTGGTCTCACAATGTAACACAACCATATTTTAGATGCATCAAACATAAACTTTGATAGCACAATGCTCAAGCCTGTGGTTTTTCTAATAGTGGTAAAATGAGAACCATATTCAATAGAGTCAATGATGATATATGAAATGGGCACACCTCTGCAGTACTCCACTTGAGCAAGACTACAAGGCTTCCACCTATTTTTTGGTTACACCACCCATGGCCTGATCCCAAAACATATGTGTAGTGTCAAATCGAGCACTCACACTAGGCACACCAATACTTCATGAACGGCTGCCTCCTGTGGAAGAGTTACGAGATACACATTTATTCTACCAAAATCTATAAATAAGCCATTAGTGAATGGCTTAGCAACTCTTCTTCACCTCCACGGTAAGCCAAGACGTTTTCCTATGCTTCAGCAAGAAACCCACATTTGGCATACAATTCCCATATAAAATAGCTCCTTTTTAAAGCTTTTTCACTTATGATGGCAGTAAGTACTTTTTTTATCTTGTTAACATTCCCGATCATGTCATGGCCTTCGAGATAGTTGTATAGATCAGAGCATCAAAGCAGAGAGATTATGATTTAAGATTAGAATGATGGGATAAACAGATGTATCACATCCAAGCATATTTTCCTTCAATAGACATGGCTCGTCATGGTATGCAAGCTTTGAAAATCCTTATGAGTCTTGCACTCTCTGGAGTATGACTATCCATCCACATCCACTTGGGACACTATATAACTTCATTAAATGCTGAACTTGACCTATGCATCCATATTCATTAATTTTATTTAAATGTAGGTGTTTCATCTTGTGAAACACCTACATTCAAATAAATACTCTCCAAAATGGAACATTTAGTGCATAAACATTAGCAAATTTTTTCAGCTACCATACTCCCCCCTTCTACTCGCGAAGTCATCCTCCATGAGCATTTCCACCACCGGTGCAATCTTGCTTTCCTCCTGTCACTTCATTCAAGCAATTATTTCACATAAGGTATCATAATCCAATCATTCCAAATCATACCATCATGACAAATTACAGACACACATGTTCCAAACTCTCCATTCATACCTGATTCTCATGCACAAACGTTCCTTTCCAATTTTCGACTCTCCTTACCATTCACATCACCACTTGTATCCATATGCACATACTCAAGCTCTCAACTCATACATACTCATCATAGTTCAACTGATCACTACAACCTGTATGCAATACGATTAGCACTATCATTCAACCAGGTTCTGATCATACCTCACATGCCTCGTCGATCTTCTACCTTAGTTTTCATGCTCTCTACATCTGTCACTCATTAGAGATGTTAGATTCATTTGATGTCAGAATGCAAGCATACCATGGAAAGAAAAACATCAGACACCATAAAACCACATCACTCATGTATGCCACCTTCCTTTTTCGAACACGATGCACATGCAAGCAAGGACAAAGATGCTCCCTTTTCTAATATGAGTTGCTCCCACTTGGCGTTTTTCTCTAATTCTCACTTTCTTCCTAAATGCTAAATGCACCTAGTTTCCCTTCCTATGACTAAGTATGCTCAAGCAAAAAAAAATTGGGATCCTGTGCAAGACTTCCCCACCTCACTCTTTCCTACAATAAAACTTCAAAAACACTTCATCTATACATTTCCCATAGTCTCGGTCATTAAATGATAAGCAAAACCAATCACTCAAAGAAAGAACCATGATACAACCATAAGACCGATTCCCCCACAATTGTCCTGTGACAAAGCTCAAACAAAAATTACATGATTCAAAGGCTCCCCTCAATCCAAATAATCACCGTGATAAACCAAACTAATGACTTGGGAAGATATCAATAATATGCACATAAACCAATTATCAAGGAATGTCTTGTAAACCTACACTCAATCAACACTAATTTCATCAATCAACCAAAGTCATTTGTATACCTTAACCTTGGCAAAGTCATCCTTCATCCTCACATTCCTGTCGCCTATAAACTCATCCAAAAGTTCAATCCAAAAAACTTACAAAAGGGAATCAACCAAAACACATACAACCGTGCATCTATATGTACTCGCCATGTACATATAAGCAAAAACGAGGCCACCTAAAACCTAGCCTCACTCATATTCTAAAAAACCGATCACCCCCAATGAACCGAGAGGTAAGCAAAGAATTCTCCAAGAGCACGCATGCCATTACCAACCTTTAAAACGGACCTATTAGTAACATAGGAAAAGCCAAGTTTGACAAGTCACTTATAAGTAACTAGTACAGCGCATATAATAGCTATGCCATCGTCATCATTGGATTCGAGTTGATCGATCTATGAGCAACCAACCTCTCACTCTCATAAATACATACATGCGAAAAAAACACCCGTCCGGGCGATCATCACCTGCCTCCTCTCTGTCTCTCCCCCTCAAGAGTGGGAACTTTTTCTTTTCTTTTTCTTTTTGATAATTTCTTACTTCACGAATTAGCCTATGTTGCAATTGGATGTGACTTGTGGCCCTGACCACCTGGCCAGGTTTTGTTCCACCTGTCTACCAACACAACATAGCACACAATGACATATATACGACATATACACACATATATATGTGCTAGCCCATAACAATGCTAGATGTAGCTCGTGGTCTCGACCGCTCGACCAAGATGGCTCCACTCACCTATCAACCCTCTATGGCATGAAGCACCAAACAAATAAAGACACGTAGCCACCCATGCCTATGATGAAGCTAGCATCAGCTCGCGGTCCTGACCACCCAGCCAAGATGACTCCGCCCGCCTACTAACCTATCATAGTGCATTGGCACACACATATACACGATTTTGTTTTTGTTTTTTGTTGTTTTCTCTTTTTCCATTTTTTTTCATTTCCTTTCCGTTTCCCATGTCTTGAGAGTTAGGGAGAGGCAGAAAGGAGCATCTTCCATCATGCATACACAAAAATACAAATGAACAAAACATATATGTGGAGCTGATAGATCGATCATCCTCTCACCTTACTTACTCGGGGATAATGATTATACATGACACAACTGACTAGTCGCAAACAAGCTCATCAAACCAGATTCCCCTATCTCACCTCTAAGTCCCTTCCTCAGTCCTAATGTAGCATGACAACCTCGAAAATCCCTACCTCATCTCGCTCACAGCAGGTGATCAATGCTCTCCAAGAGGTGAGTCAGGCTCCACTTGAGGAGCCTCGTCATCACTAGCTATAACTAATTGATCGGCCCAAGCCCAACAAATTCCATTTACCTCATCAAGTATCCCTTGAGATTTGTCATAGTAAAAATAGCGGTCCTCTACATACCCGGCCTAATAAAGAAAATATGCCTCGAACTGTGAAAATGGAAAATCGATATCAAGGTCTTGGTTCAGGAAATATACTAACTAATGGCTTCCTCCACATCGTATTCCGTTTGCAAACGCTCGATGGGTATCTCCATGCTCACCAGTGATTGGTCTACAAAATATACACGAGGTCAAAGAGAGCATTTTGGTATACTTGGTCAGCCATCAATCATCTAGTCCTCAAAAATCTTGTGTAGCAACACACTTGGTTTATTAGCTTCTACGATCTCTACAAATAGAAGGTAAGTTATCTAATAAAAAGAGAAAGCTACTCTTGCTTTGTTCTCATATCAAAACACATGCCTCTTGTAGGATTGTCCAAATCACGCAAAAGAATCCCATCATCCGATGGCTCGCTTGAAATCCTTCCCTTGCATCCTCTCCTATCATCCTCTGTATGCTCAACTGGCTATCCTGACACCTATTTCCATAAAATCTCAATCTGATAACTTTGGCATGCTCGACACGAGCCAATCCGAACTCCTTCACGCTGTTGCCATTCTTACCCATATTGTCTGCATGAGGCACTTTACTCGCCATGCTCTTTTCTGGCTCATCATCCAATGCGGGTCTTCTCCTAAGCCCCTCGGGTCTAGGGGTCCTCTTTTTGCAACTGTTTTGATCTCCCTTGTCTCTTCCCTTCAAAAGCTTGTTCTTTCAATCATCTTATTACTTACTAGAACCATGGTGGTCTATACACCACTTTTCTCTCCAAGATCTAGCTCTGCCCTTGTGGTCTTCCTTGCATATATCTCTGCTCACAATGTTGCACTTTTCACTCATGGCAGAACCTTGGTAGCCATCTTTGCCTCCTCATCAGCTTTGTACGACAACCCTGATCATCAGCTTTATGAGAATGGCTCTCAGTATCTGAAGAGTTTCTCCTTCTTATGAAACATTCAGCCAGCTTGCTAACTTCTTTCTCTTCCTTTGCAACACCTACTTTTATCTTCTCACCTCCATCTGTCCTGGCTTTCTCTTGACCTATTAATAAGCACGCACCACTTTTCAACAATTTTCTAGCTTTGCTTCTCGCTTTAGAGTTGCTTCCTTCAACTCAACTCTCACATCCAGTCCTCGTACATTTGGTTTCTTTTCCATCATTGTTTCCATCCTCAGGCATATGCCCTCTAGCTCAACTTCTAAAGCTTTCACCTTTTTCTTCATGTGTCTTGCTTCCACTATGGTGGCCAATTCAAGGTTTGTTTCCCTTCCTAGGATTCTTCCCTCTAGATAATCGTTGTTCTTGGCTTCTTTTGGGTTTAGGTGCATCATATAGCACTCAACTTGGCTTGTACCTACCAACCATCCTAACAGTTCTTGATCGGAATCATCCTTATAAAATAATAGATTTTTGTACTCTCTCATTTTCATGTTTGGGTTTTGGATAGTTGTAGGTTGAACCCATCTTGAAGCAGATCCTTGTAAGTATATGTTCAAAAACCTTACTCGTGCCATTTCCTGCCTTACTTTCTCATTTTCCTTCTGTTCCATTTCATCGACTATCGTCAATTTCTTATCGGTCGAACATGGAGATATTTGGATGTGCATTCGCTCAGTCTTTAGCCCAATTATATTGAAACCCATGCGCGAGTCATGCACACAATTGGCTTGCACTAGCCACGACCATCCCAATAAGGTTGAAAATGTGGCTTCTGAAGTCCTTGGTCTGACTATCAAGTAATGGATGCTAAACTCTAATCCTCCAACAACTGTGCTCACATTCTTCAGAAGACCAGCCGGTTTCACTTGAGTTTGATCCACCATTTTGAGGAACATTGGAGTCTCTTCCATGTGGGTTAAACCAAGAGCCTTCATCATGTACTCCATCATTAGATTGAGAGCTGCACCACTATCCAATTCAACACCTCAGACTGCATATCCCTTAATCTCAACCATCACAATAGGAGCATTTGAATCGGTCTACGTTGTAATACTTTGAATGATGCCTTGGATATCTTTCTCACATTTTTTCTTATCCTGGCATTTCTGGGGCTTATACTCATTGTAGAATTGTTTCCTACATGTAGGAGAATATCTCATCAACGTACCAATGTCCAGAGTAACTTCCATTTTGGCCAACATTTGCACAATGTTAGTTCCCCGTTTGCATTGCTTTTCTTTTCAACACTTTGAAATCTTCAACCTCAGCGAATGGAGCAATGCTTGGCGTAAATTTCTTTGTTACTGGTGATTTTTTTCCCATCTTCCAATTTTGGTTGCTCCAAAATTCCTTCCGCTCTTCGTTCCAATTCTCCACACTCGGGCACCTTTTCCTTGCTGGCATTTTTGCTTTTTCCTTCTACATCCTTTTTCAAATATTCTTATGTCCTCGTAACTACTACCACAATTGGTCCTTTCAGGCACCTTTGCCTTGGTCACCTTCCACAAAGTGCATGGAAGGTCAACAAAATTCTAAGACTCCACTAGCCCTTTTCCCTTGCCCTTGAAAGCCACAATCATAAATCTTATGGTTGCAGACTTAAGAAATCATTGTAAGGGTTGAAACAAGCTCTTAGACCTTCTAATCATATATGGTTTACATACGTTAAGCATCAAGGATTTATACTTAGCGATGCAGATTCTTCTTTATTCAACAAAAGGGATTACAATGAGATTATCTACCTGAATGTATATGTAGATGACATTATTGTGATAGGTGATGAATTAAATGGGATTCAAAGGATCATAAGACACATGCAAGAGGAGTTCAAAATTAGTGACTTAGATGAGCTCACATATTTCCTACATATCCAAGTGATTTATACAGATGAAAGGATGTATCTGACTCAAAGAATATACATTGAAGACTTACTTCTCAAGTTCATAATGGAGAACACAAACCTTGCAAGCACACCTTTGGAATTTAACCATAAACTAAGTGTTTGTGAAGATGAGCGAATTGATGATCCTAAAGTATATCAAAGCCTAATTGGTAGCTTGATATATGCTACTCACACAAGAGTAGACATTTCCTATAGTGTGGGAGTGCTTAGTCAATTCATGCACACACCTAGAAGACCATGCATGGATGTTGTAAAGAGAGTACTCAAGTACTTGAAAGGAATACTTAATGAAGGTATCTTTTATCTTCTCTTCAGATTTGGATATCAAAATCTATTCAAATGTAGATTGGGCAACAGCAAGGGATGATAGAAGAAGTGCCTCTCAATATTTAGCATTTATGGATTCAAAATAAGTTTCTTGGAGATCCAACAAGCAACTAACAATTTCTTTCTCTTCAACTACTGAAAAGTATAGAGCTCTCCCTATTGCAATGCAAGAAGCAATATGGCTCAAGGAGTTGTACTCATATTTGGGACTTGCAAGTTCCAAACCTCACATACTTGGAGATAATGTAAGTTCAATGCATCTAGCTGCAAATCCAATTTTCCATGCAAGGACAAAGCACATAGAGGTTCATTACCCCTTTGTAAGAGAGAAGCTTATGGCAAAGGAAAATGACATTTCATTTGTTCGTATCGAGAAGCGACTAGTAAGCATGATGAAAAAGGCACTTGATGGGATAAAGCTGTATAGATTCAAATCTATGGCAGGTGTTCAGACTATTAGATAATGAATACTCAAACATACTTTAGATTGAGGGGTATCTATCGGTAAATCAAGCTTGCACTATGCTTGAGGTCGATATGATCTACATCAAAACCATCATTTGGATGGTTCCATAGATACTCATTGAAGAGTGTTTTATCTGCATTCATTTATTGTATTAGAGTTTGATCATATGATTACCCTCTTATGTAATTACTAATCCATTTATCTTTGTAAAAGAAGAGATTAAAACCCCAAAAATCCATGAGTTAGGAGTGGTTGAGATTGATTCTCAATCAATAAATCGAGCAGTAGATATGACTTTAACTTTCTCTTTTGTTAGATTGTACGAAAAGATTCCAATCACTCTAAACTACCAAGCTCACCTCTATTCAATTTGAATTCACAAAAAAGAGGCATGGAAAGATCCATCAGAGACTATGTAATGACTCCAACTCATCTTTACATTGTAGAGATGACATAGAAGCAACATGCATACATCTTTGGCCATCTTTGTATTGCTCCATTACTCTATACCTTCCTTAGACTCAGTCATCTTCAAATGTTGTTGTTCTCTCTAAAAAGAATCAAATCAAGTGATTGAGCATTTATAGAAAATATATAATTGCCTAGTTAATGTGTACAAATTCCAAAACCATTGGTCTCAAGAGTTGTTGGGAGATCATCATTTTACTATCCTAGGTTCATCTTCTAGACAATCCTGAAAAATTGGGATGACATCCAATCAGTGTTAAGCTTATTCCTCCTTCATTGGTTGTTCTAATTAAGGGAAATTATTCATTATAGTAAACAAAAACTATATATGAAACTCCCTAAAGAGTAATTTTTCCAATTGTAACTATGTTGGTTGCTCTCTTTGTTTGAAGTGGAAGCACCGATGCCAAATAAGAAGGTATTCTAAGTTAGCCAAAGTTAAAATCTATTCGTTTTGCATCAATTTGTTATTTTTGATGTTACAAAGTACCTATTGGGTTCTATTGCAATAACCACAAGCCTACAAGGTCTACTTTACATATCCAAAGAGCTAGTGCAAGTCCTATGCTCATTTGCTAGACCATCTTTGCCATCGGACAACTCTACTTCGAAGCGCCTCCAAACATCTCCAACTTCTTTCAGTGGTATTAGAGCAACTTCAAGATGAGAGATAGCTTTACATTAATGATTGAGGATGATTGAGGAGCTTGATAGACACAAATATGCTACATGGAAAATCATAATGGAGGCTTATTTGCAAGGAAGAAATCTATATAAGATTGTATCAGGAGATGAAGCAATGCCTATTCCAATATCCAAAGGAGGACCTACTCAAGAAGAGATAGATAAGCTCACAATTTTGTGTGCAAGGGATCATCAAGCAAGGTCATACATACTCAATTCAATCTGTCATTTTCTATTACCACACATTAGAGGTATATACTAACTGATGGCTTCCTCCACATCGTATATACTAACTAATGGCTTCCTCCACATCATATTCCATTTGCAAACGCTCGATGGGTATCTCCATGCTCGCCAGTGATTGGTCTGCTAAATATACACGAGGTCAAAGAGAGCATTTTGGTATACTTGGTCAGCCATCAATCATCTAGTCCTCAAAAATCTTGTCTAGCAACATACTTGGTTTATCAGCTTCTACGATCTCTGCAAATAGAACGTAAGCTGTCTAATAAAAAGAGAAAGCTACTCTTGCTTTGTTCTCATATCAAAACACATGCCTCTTGTAGGATTGTCCAATTCAGGCAAAAGAATCCCATCATCCGATGGCTCGCTTGAAATCCTTCCCCTGCATCCTCTCCTATCATCCTTTATACGCTCAGCTGGCTATCCCGACACCTATTTCCATAAGACCTCAATCTAATAACTTTGGCATGCTCAACACAAGCCAATCCGGACTCCTTCATGCCGTTGCCATTCTTACCCATATTGTCTGCATGAGGCACTTTACTCAACATGCTCTTTTTTGGCTCGTCATCCAATGCGGGTCTTCTCCTAAGCCCCTCGGGTCTAGGAGTCCTCTTTTCGCAATTGTTTTGATCTCCGTTGTCTCTTCCCTTCACAAGCTCATTCTTTCAATCATCTTATTACTTACTAGAACCATGGTGGTCCATAAACCACTTTTCTCTCCCAGATCTAGCTCTGCCCTTGTGGTCTTCCTTGCATATATCTCTTCTCACAATGTTGCACTTTTCACTCATGGCAGAAGCTTGGTAGCCATCTTTGCCTCCTCATCAACTTTGTACGAAAACCGTGATCATCAGCTTTATGAGAATGGCTCTCAGTATCTGAAGAGTTTCTCCTTCTTATGAAACATTAAGCCAGCTTGCTAACTTCCTTCTCTTCCTTTGCAACACCTACTTTTATCTTCTCTCCTCCATGTCTTGGCTTCCTCTTGACCTAGTAATAAGCACACACCACTTGTCAACAATTTTCTAGCTTTGCTTCTCGCTTTAGAGTTACTTCCTTCAACTCAACTCTCACATCCAATCCTCGTACATTTGGTTTCTTTTCCATCATTGTTTCCATCCTCAGGCATATGCCCTCTAGCTCAACTTCTAAAGCTTTCACCTTTTTCTTCATGTGTCTTGCTTCCACTATGGTGGCCAATTCAAGGTTTGTTTCCCTTCCTAGGATTCTTCCCTCTAGATAATCGTTGTTCTTGGCTTCTTTTAGGTTTAGGTGCATCATATAGCACTCAGCCTGGCTTGTACCTGCCAACCATCCTAACAGTTCTTGATCAGAATCATCCTTATAAAATAATAGATTTTTGTACTCTCTCATTTTCATGTTTGGGTTTTGGATAGTTGTAGGTTGAACCCATCTTGAAGCAGATCCTTGTAAGTATCAATGTTCAAAAACCTTACTCGTGCCATTTCCTGTCTTACTTTCTCATTTTCCTTCTGTTCCATTTCATCGACTGTCGTCAATTTCTTATCGGTCGAACTTGGAGATATTTGGATGTGTATTCGCTCAGTCTTTAGCCCAATTATATTGAAACCCATGCGCCAGTCATGCACACAATTGGCTTGCACTAGCCACGGCCATCCCAATAAGATTGAAAATGTGGCTTTTGCAGTCCTTGGTCTGACTATCAAGTAATGGATGCTAAACTCTAATCCTCCAACAACTGTGCTCACATTCTTCAGAAGACCAGCCGGTTTCACTTGAGTTTGATCCACCATTCTGAGGAACATTGGAGTCTCTTCCATGTGGGTTAAGCCAAGAGCCTTCATCATGTACTCCATCATTATATTGAGAGCTGTGCCACTATCTAATTGAGATCTCGGACTGCATATCCCTTAATCTGAACCATCACAATAGGAGAATTTGAATCGATCTACATTGTAATACTTTGAATGATGCCTTGGATATCTTTCTCGCATTTTTTCTTATCCTAGCATTTCTGGGGCTTATACTCATTCTAGAATTGTTTCCTACATGTAGGAGAATATCCCATCAAAGTACCAATGTCTAGAGTAACTTCCATTTCGGCCAACATTTGCACAATGTCAGTTTCCCCTGTGCATTGCTTCTCTTTTCAACACTTTGAAATCTTCAACCTCTCAGCGAATGGAGCAATGCTTGGTGTAAATTTCTTTGTTAGTGGTGATTTTGTTCCCATCTTCCAATTCTGGTTGCTCCAAAATTCCTTTCGCTCTTCCTTCCGATTCTCCACGCTCGGGCACCTTTTCCTTGCTGGCATTTTTGCTTTTTCCTTCTATATACTTTTTCAAATATTCTTATGTCCTCCTAACTACTACCACAATTGGGTCCTTTCAGGCACCTTTGCCCTGGTCAGCTTCCACAAAGTGCATGGATGAGCTAGATCCTTCCTAAGGATTCGGTGTCCTAAACACAACTCCAATTATAGGAACATGCTCTTGTGCTCTAGGGGTGGGATGCGCCTGTGTCTCAACATAATTCTAAGACTCCACTAGCCCTTTTCCCTTGCCCTTGAAAGCCACAATCATAAATCTTGTGGTTGCAGACTTAAGAAATCATTGTAAGGGTTGAAACAAGCTCTTAGACCTTCGAATTATATGTCGTTTACATACGTTGAGCATCAAGGATTTATACTTAGCGATGTAGATTCTCCTTTATTCAACAAAAGGGATTACAATGAGATTATCTACCTGAATGTATATGTAGATGACATTATTGTGATAGGTGATGAATTAAATGGGATTCAAAGGATCATAAGACACATGCAAGAGGAGTTCAAAATTAGGGACTTAGATGAGCTCACATATTTCCTACATATCCAAGTGATTTATATAGATGAAAGGATGTATCTAACTCAGAGAATATACATTCAAGTATTACTTCTCAAGTTCATAATGGAGAACAAAAACCTTGCAAGTACACCTTTGGAATTTAACCATAAACTAAGTGTTTGTGAAGATGAGCGAATTGATGATCCTAAAGTATATCAAAGCCTAGTTGGTAGCTTGATATATGCTACTCACACAAGAGTAGACATTTCCTATAGTGTGGGAGTGCTTAGTCAATTCATGCACACACCTAGAAGACCATGCGTGGATGTTGTAAAGAGAGTACTCAAGTACTTGAAAGGAACACTTAATGAAGGTATCTTTTATCTTCTCTTCAGATTTGGATATCAAAATCTATTCAGATGTAGATTGGGCAAGACCAAAGGATGATAGAAGAAGTGCCTCTCAATATTTAGCATTTATCGATTCAAAATTAGTTTCTTGGAGATCCAACAAGCAACTAACAATTTCTTTATCTTCAACTAACGAAAAGTATAGAGGTCTCCCTATTGCAATGCAAGAAGCAATATGGCTCAAGGAGTTGTACTCATATTTGGGACTTGCAAGTTCCAAACCTCACATACTTGGAGATAATGTAAGTTCCATGCATCTAGCTGAAAATCCTATTTTCCATGCAAGGACAAAGCACATAGAGGTTCATTACCCCTTTTTAAGAGAGAAGCTTATGGCAAAGGAAATTGACATTTCATTTGTTCCTATTGAGAAGCAACTAGTAGGCATGATGAAAAAGGCACTTGATGGGATAAAGCTATATAGATTCAAATCTATGGCAGGTCTTCAAACTATTAGATAATGAATACTCAAACATACTTTAGATTGAGGGGTATCTATCAGAAAATCAAGCTTGCACTATGCTTGAGGTCGATATGATCTACATCAAAACCATCATTTGGGTGGTTCCATAGATACTCATTGAAGAGTGTTTTATCTGCATTCATTTATAGTATTGAGAGTTTGATCATATGATCACCCTCTTATGTAATTTCTAATCCATTCATCTTTGTAAAAGAGAAGAGTAAAACCCCAAAAATCCATGAGTTAGGAGTGGTTGAGATTGATTCTAAATCAATAAATCGAGCAGTAGATATGACTTTAACTTTCTCTTTTGTTAGATTGTACGAAAAGATTCCAATCACTCTAAACTACCAAGCTCACCTCTATTCAAATTGAATTCACAAAGAAGAGGCATGGAAAGATCCATCAGAGACTATGTAATGACTCCAAGTCATCTTTACATTGTAGAGATGACATAGAAGCAATATGCATACATCTTTGGCCATCTTTGTATTGCTCCATTACTCTGCACCTTCCTTAGACTCAGTCATCTTCAAATGTTTTTGTTCTCTCTAAAAAGCATCAAGTCAAGTGATTGAGTATTTATAGGAAAGATATATCTGCCTAATTAATGTGTACAAATTCCAAAACCATTGGTCGCAAGAGTTGTTGGGAAATCATCGTTTTACTATCCCAGGATCATCTTGTAGACAATCCTAAAAAATTGGGATGACATCCAATCAGTGTTAAGCTTATTCCTCCTTCATTGGTTGTTCTAATTAAGGGAAATTATTCATTATAGTAAACAAAAACTATATATGAAACTCCCTAAAGAGTAATTTTTCCAATTGCAACTGTGTTGGTTGCTCTCTTTGTTTGAAGTGGAAGCACCAATGCCAAATAAGAAGGTATTTTAAGCTAGCCAAAGTTAAAATCTATTCGTTTTGCATCAATTTGTTATTGTTGATGTTACAAAGTACCTATTGGGTTCTATTGCAATAACCACAAGCCTGCAAGGTCTACTTTACATTTTCAAAGAGCTAGTGCAAGTCCTATGCTGATTTGCTAGACCATCTTTGCCATCGGACAACTCTACTTCGAAGCGCCTCCAAACATCTCCAACTTCTTTCAGTGGTATTAGAGCAACTTCAAGATGAGAGATAACTTTACATTAATGATTGAGGATGATTGAGGAGCTTGATAGACACAATTATGCTACATGGAAAATCATAATGGAGGCTTATTTGCAAGGAAGAAATGTATATAAGATTGTATCAGGTGATGAAGCAATGCCTATTCCAATATCCAAAGGAGGACCTACTCAAGAAGAGATAGATAAGCTCACAATTTTGTGTGCAAGGGATCATCAAGCAAGGTCATACATACTAAATTCAATCACTCATTTTCTATTACCACACATTAGAGGATGCAAGACATCTCAAGAGACTTGACATGCCCTAGAGACTTTATTTTTTACCAATACAAAATCAATGAAGAAACATCCTTGGAATGAGTTCAACTAGATGAACAAGATTCCAAAACAAACAATCAAAAAATTTTTTACAAAGGTCAAGGAGATTGCCCATCAATTGGCATCCATTGGAGAGTTGTTTAAAGAAGAGACTATCATGGGGCACATATTGAATGGGATTAGAGGTGACAAGCAATGGCAATCTTTCACCAACACTTATAACATCATCATGGATATGCAAACTCTAGATTTCAACATCTTTCTTGGATGACTCTTCAATCAAGAAGCCAACAATAGCATAAAGGAAGATAACCCCTATAAAGGTAACTCAACTAGTGCTTTATATGTAGATAAGAAAGAGAAGAATCTGAAAGGAAAGAACAAGGAAGAGGATGAAGAGGAGGCTTCCCAAGTCGACTTTGTAGGCAAGAGCAAGTGGAAAGGGAAGACAAAAGGACCAAAGCATGACAAACCAAAAGGCTAGAATTTTCAAACTTGTGCCATTTGTGATAACACAAACCACACCACTAAAAATTGTTTGTTCAATGTAAAGATCCAGAGGGAAGTGGAAGAAGTAGATATAGCAACAATAGAGGTATAGGTAAACACAACTTCAACAATAACAATAGAGGCCATAATAGAAGGGACTACAACAATTATTTTGAAGATAAAAAACATGAAAACTCATTCTTTTAATGAATCTAAGCTACAAGGAAGGTAAAGAAGACTATCATTTATTCTACATAGTTTCATGATGTTCAAACCATGTTGCATGCAACGTAGCTCTCTTATCTGATTTGGAAAATCCAAATCATAGACATAAAGTACAAAAAGAGGATGACACAAAGCATAATTTGGAGAATATTGGTAACATTAAGGCTTTGAATGGCAGGACAAACATTATGATCAAGGTACTCTATGTTTTGACAATTACAAAAACCTGATAAAAATAGGCCAAATAGTTGAGAAAGGCTTGCAACTTAGGTTGAGTACCCAACATGGAGATTTTGTGGAAGATCCATGTCAAGGCTTCAAGAAGATGGTCGAAGGTGAGAAACATGGTAGGATCTTTTCTTTTGAAGTAGGAGAAACCAAAAAGATAACTCTATTCAACTTTGGGTATCAAACCCTAAGTGAGCTTGAAGTGTGATATAAGAGTTTAGCTCATGTGAATGAAAGAACCTTCAAGGATAAATGCAGGGATCAAAGTGTTCCAAGACTTTGAAAAAATCAAAGCAACACATGGTCAACACATGTGATGCATGTCAAATTGCAAAGGCAAAAAGACAACCATTCAACCACAAACACTACATCTACAACAACCTTTTGGACTAAGTAGACACTGATGTTTGGGGACCAAGCCAAGAACCTTCATTGGGAAGATCAAGGTATTATGCCTCATTTATCGATGATCATAGTAGGTGGACTATTATATACTTTATCAAGAGTAAGAATGAAGTTTTTGATTGCTTCAAAAAGTATCTAGCACATGTGGAGAACTATACAACTAGATCACTCAAGAAGCTCAGATCTCATGGAGGGGGAGAGTACTTCTCCAGATATTTTGACAAGTTGTTCCAGGCTAAAGGTATCAAAAGGGAAGTGATTACCACGTAGTCTTCTCAATTTAATGGAATTGCAAATAGAAGAAACAAGATATTGGTTGGATCAACCACAACAATGCTTGAAGAAAAGAGGTTGCCACATTATCTATGGGCATAGGCTATTTCAACTGCAGTTTACCTTTTCAATAGAACACCATCCAAAGCACTCCAAGGTATGACTCCTTATGAAGCATGGAAGAACTCCTAGTCTTGGACATTACAAGGTGTTTGATTGTTTAGCTTATGTTCATGTGCCTTCACAAATCAGAGGTAAGCTAGATGAAATGGCAATAAAGGCAATATTTACTGGATATGATTCAATTTAGATGGGTTATAGGTTCTTTAATCCTTCTACCAAGAAATTAAATATAAGTAGGGATAATATCTTTGAAGAACACATGTCTTTGTATGATAAAGACAAACAAAAGGTCACTCTACCATATGATCTTGATTCTGATTGCCATCAATTTTTTTAATTAGGAAACAAGCATGATACACACGTTCAAAATCCAAAATCCAAGAAGTGATATAGATGATGACCAAGATGAAACAAAAAATTATTACAAACTATGGAAGTCAAGAGGCAAAGCAAAATTTCAAAAGTGTGGAGAATGCTCCAAGCAAGCACCTAGAAGGTCAAGAAGGGAGAAAAGACAGCCAAAAAGGTATGGATATGTTAAAGTTATTAAGCTTACATGTGGGTTCTTAAGATGGTCAGGGGTCTGATAATTCATAGGCCCTTTATGTATTTTCCCAAATCACTATTAAAGTTTCGACAATTAACTTCACTGATTAAGTTCGAACAATTACAGTAAATTCGACTACACTTCCAGCGCAAAACAATTTCTTAACCATCACCATAACCACGTACGCAGAACATCTACTCTTACTTTATTATTACTGTTGTACTTCAAACTTCACTTCAACACAGTAAAATATTAACACAGTACCTGATTCACTTCAATACCGAATACTGAGTCTTACAGACAACTTCGCAATTAACATAACTCAAAACAAAATCAACTCGAGACCATCGCCGAGACGGAACAGTCTGACGACATGTTTGTCATCTCTTCCATACACGCTCTATTGATTAGGAAAAAGGGTACAACATTCGCACGACATCCTTTTGGTGCGCGACTTTTCTAATTACAATTATTCTTCTAAATAATATTCTGGTGGCCTGACACTGGTACGCACGGTGGACTCGAATCTAGCACGAAAAATTACAAGATTTAGGAATCATCAATTATTCCTTGGATATACATGGATCTTGCTAATTTAAGGGTTCATGTTATTTTCTTCTTGAGGGATTCTATCATCTCCTTCAAAATTTGAGGTTCAACCAGATGTGCATCAGTCTGCACAGAGCTGGAAGCGATCACTTGGGAGAGTAAGGTGTCGGCTTGACTTTGTAAAAAAGCTTCTTGAAGATAGAAGTCATTAGGGAGCGTCGCATCACGTCGTAACTTCATTTTGGCAATCTCTGCATCAATGCGCGATAATCACTCGTGATATGTGCCTAGTTGTTTCTCTCTGGATTCGAGCTCTTGGGACTAGAACTGCATGGTTTTATAGAAATCTTGCCTTTCTTTCTGGATGGCTTCGATATCCTTCTTTAGCTGAATAGTTCAGCCTATTTCCTCTTCTAGGAATCGGCTTTTCTGAAAGAGCTCTTTTGTAACTTTCTTTAGTTCTGTTTCTGCTTGTAAGGCTAAGTCAACCATCTCTTGAGCCTTTTGCTCAATCGTAACAAATTCAGCGTGCATGGTCTCTAGTAGATTACCCAAAGTAGTCATGGCATCGTCCTTATCAATCACTGTCTAAGTCAGCTTGCTAATCTCATCATCACTTGCTGAAATGATGGCATTATTCTCATTCAACTGTTCTTGGAGAATTCGAATATGTTCCTGTAATGAACGGTCTTCTGCTTTAGCTGATAGCACCTCTTCTTGGAGTGGTGCAATGTCCGCTTCAATAATATCCACCTTGGATTGGTACTCCATTCGTAGGGATTGTTGGGCGACTTATAGGTGATGGGGGAGATGGTTGGAAAGATGAATAAGGTAATTACCTATCTGAGCTAGTTGGGCCAATGAGTCAGGAACAATAGAGGTGGAGATTGGTCGAGTGGGGTTAACGGAAAATCTGGCGGACGACGGAGGCAAATAATCAGGGGAGGAAGGGAGAGGACATGCTCCCGAGTGACACGGTGAAGGAGGAGGGCTAGGTGGCAAAGGCACCTTTGAGGGAGAAAGAGGAAGAGGTGGGTTTTGTGGTGAAGATAGCAGGGCAAGAGTGGTTACTGCAAGAGGCGAGATATCGGATTGGACAGTCACCTCCTCAGGTTGCGCTTTCTCTACAAGTTGTACAACCTCTATGACCATGTCAGGTGCTGGTTCCTATGAATGAGGCTGTGGTTGCACGACCTTATCATCAGGATGGACGTCTTCAATGATAGTGTCGGGAGCAACTTGTTCTTTACGGGATAGTGGAGCAGAAAAAATGTGGGCAGAAGAGGCGGTATCCTGCAACTGAACGGTTGAGGACGGTTGTGCTTGACTATGGGAGGGGCTCAGTTTGCGGTTCTTCCCCTTAAAAAACTGCAGGAGATCATCATCGTCATCGACCTCCATCACTTGCACGGACTCCTCATGGAAGGGAAGTGTATTCAGGGAAGGAGGTTGTGCAGCTAATCGCCGGAAGAAGGAATGTCCACAGATGTGGCAATTGGGTCCGAGGGATATCACTCTTTGCCAATTGTCAAGGAACTGCCTGACATTCCTGGTGAATGCACCGAAAGAAAAATGAAGCAAAATTAATTGCTTCTCATGTAGTGGCATCGATCATGGAATAAAAGGGTCAGGAAATGCCGTACGTACATTTTTGGAGGTTAAGTGCAGCTACAAGAAACTGTAGTGCTGAGCGCTCCGGTTCAGGGCGATAAAGAATGGTAAATTTGATGAAGAATGTCGTAGAAAGAGCTGTTTCATGGTCGACAGCGGTAAGAGGGGTCCGTCTACACTACCCTCCTGAGAGAGATGGAAGCCCTCAGCAACGGTGTTTAGGGTGACGACAACACGCGGGTTAAGACAGGCGAGTGGCCAACAAATTTCGATAGTGGGAGTATCAGCAATGGCAGAGATGATCTGCGCAAAGAAAGGATGATATTCAACTGAATGCCAGGGCAGTTTAGGGAATTCCAAAAGTCCACGAGTGCACAGAAACTTGCTCAATTCTGGAGTGAGGCTAGCATGAAAGGTAGCAATATTATCCAAAGCTTCCATGGCATGCACGAGGGCACAAAAACAGGAGATAACACAGAAAATGTAAACGCACAAAAACACAATAGCAGAAAACAGGGAGAAGAACGTGATTAAGTAAAAACACCGAATGGAAATGCGGAAAGAAACATAATCATCACCCGGAGTTGGAAATATGTAGACATAATGACGACATGCATGCATTAACAGAATCTTAGACACATAGTGTAGTGGCTAATCATGGTTAGGTAATAAAACGGGAATGTTACAGTCAAGCGGTCAATTGGAACGTGCGGACTGGAAAGGGACGTCGGCCAAAATAGTGGCATAACCGAGGCGGAGAATAAAAATACCGATAAATCATCAAGATGAAGAAGGTGCAGAATAATAGGGACGAAGCTTCGGTCCATTTATCGTCTTAGGGAGAAGGGTACCAATTAAAGTGGATAACCGAAATGTAGCAGGTCCAACCTACGATTCAACACAGTAAGGACCAAACCACCGAAGTTTGAACTTGCCCACTGAACGATTAGACTTAGCATTATAGAACAGAACTAATTGTCCTTTGGTAAAAACAGGAGTGCGACGAAATCGATCATGCATCTTGGCTTGTTGTAGTTGAACTTCGTGCAACATTAGAAAACTTTCCCAGCGTTGTTCGTCTAAGGACACATCCAACCGGAAAGGAAAGGATTCCTCTGATAAGAGCTTATGATCTAGTGCCACCCTGAGGCTAGGTACCACCAACTCCATGGGTGCAATGACCTCTAGCCCATATGCCAATTTGAAAGGCATATGCCCTATAGCCACTTTGTAAGTAGTACGGTATGCCCACATAACTGAAGGAAGAAATTGATCCCAATGGTACGAACATTCCAAAACTAATATCTTCAACATGTTAGGTAAGGTTTTATTGGTACTTCAGGAAGTTCATTGGCATGAGGATAATATGGAGAGCTAAATTTATGAACAATCTGCAAGGTGCAGGTAAGCGCTTGCAGTAAGGAATTAACAAAATGTGTGCCCTGATCTGAAACAATCTCTAAGGGAAGACCAAACCGAGGGAACACATCAGTCATCAAACATTTAACCACCATTGACACAGTGGTGGACCGTAAACCCCAAGCTTCTGCCCACCGAATAGCATAATCCGTACAATTAAGTATATATCGATGATTAGTAATCATAGCCGGAGGTGTAATGGGACCAACGAAATCCAAGCCCCACTTTTGAAAAGGTTCAAGGGGAGCAACAGGCTGCAGTGGAAAATGATGCCGTTGTAAAGGTTGTTCTGATCGTTGGCAAGCATCACACATTTTAATATAAGTCGCAATATTTTGCTGTAGAGTGGGCCACCATAAGCCACTGTGTAGAATTTTTTGATATGTAAGATCGACCAAAAAATGGCCACCGAAAGGAGTAGAATGGGCCATATCAATAACCGAAGGAATAGGGAGTGGAATACACCATAATAGTGCACCAAAAGGATCCATGTAATACAACTGTCCTACAACGATCCGAAACCATCAACTATACACTGCCAATTTATGATGATCCGAAGTAGAAGTATTAATCATGGAGCTACCACTTGTGAGAAACATCATAGGAGTATCATAATATGAAGGTGCCACTGGGAGATCCTGACCATCATCTTGGATTGAATCAGTCGTGTAGATAGCAGGGGTAGTATCATCAATTCCACCGGGAAGTTCACCGGAATCAAGTTGAGATAAGAAATCAGCCAATGCATGAGCTGACCTTGGACGATGTACGACCACATAATCAAATTCTTGTAGTAACAACACCCATCCCATCATTTGGGTGGTTCCATAGATACTCATTGAAGAGTGTTTTATCTGCATTCATTTATAGTATTGAGAGTTTGATCATATGATCACCCTCTTATGTAATTTCTAATCCATTCATCTTTGTAAAAGAGAAGAGTAAAACCCCAAAAATCCATGAGTTAGGAGTGGTTGAGATTGATTCTAAATCAATAAATCGAGCAGTAGATATGACTTTAACTTTCTCTTTTGTTAGATTGTACGAAAAGATTCCAATCACTCTAAACTACCAAGCTCACATCTATTCAAATTGAATTCACAAAGAAGAGGCATGGAAAGATCCATTAGAGACTATGTAATGACTCCAAGTCATCTTTACATTGTAGAGATGACATAGAAGCAATATGCATACATCTTTGGCCATCTTTGTATTGCTCCATTACTCTGCACCTTCCTTAGACTCAGTCATCTTCAAATGTTTTTGTTCTCTCTAAAAAGCATCAAATTAAGTGATTGAGCATTTATAGGAAAGATATATCTGCCTAGTTAATGTGTACAAATTCCAAAACCATTGGTCTCAAGAGTTGTTGGGAAATCATCGTTTTACTATCCCAGGTTCATCTTGTAGACAATCCTAAAAAGTTGGGATGACATCCAATCAGTGTTAAGCTTATTCCTCCTTCATTGGTTGTTCTAATTAAGGGAAATTATTCATTATAGTAAACAAAAACTATATATGAAACTCCCTAAAGAGTAATTTTTCCGATTGCAACTATGTTGGTTGCTCTCTTTGTTTGAAGTGGAAGCACCGATGCCAAATAAGAAGGTATTCTAAGCTAGCCAAAGTTAAAATCTATTCGTTTTGCATCAATTTGTTATTGTTGATGTTACAAAGTACCTATTGGGTTCTATTGCAATAACCACATGCCTACAAGGTCTACTTTACATTTTCAAAGAGCTAGTGCAAGTCTTATGCTCATTTGCTAGACCATCTTCGCCATCGCACAACTCTACTTCCAAGCGCCTCCAAACATCTCCAACTTCTTTTAGTGCTATCATAGCAGCTTCAAGATGAGAGATAGCTTTACATTAATGATTGAGGAGCTTGATAGACACAATTATGCTACATGGAAAACCATAATGGAGGCTTATTTGCAAGGAAGAAATCTATATAAGATTGTATCAGGTGATGAAGCAATGCCTATTCCAATATCCAAAGGAGGAGCTACTCAAGAAGAGATAGATAAGCTCACACTTTTGTGTGTAAGGGATCATCAAGCAAGGTCATACATACTAAATTCAATCTCTCATTTTCTATTACCACACATTAGAGGATGCAAGACATCTCAAGAGACTTGACATGCCCTAGAGACTTTATTTTTTACCAATACAAAATCAATGAAGAAACATCCTTGGAATGAGTTCAACTACATGAACAAGATTCCAAAACAAACAATCGCAAAATTTTTTACAAAGGTCAAGGAGATTGCCCATCAATTGGCATCCATTGGAGAGTTGTTTGAAGAAGAGACTATCATGGGGCACATATTGAATGGGATTAGAGGTGACAAGCAATGGCAATCTTTCACCAACACTTATGACATCATCATGGATATGCAAACTCTAGATTTCAACATCTTTCTTGGATGACTCTTCAATCAAGAAGCCAACAATAGCATAAAGGAAGATAACCCCTATAAAGGTAAAACAACTAGTGCTTTATATGTAGATAAGAAAGAGAAGAATCTGAGAGGAAAGAACAAGGAAGAGGATGAAGAGGAGGCTTCCCAAGTCGACTTTGTAGGCAAGAGCAAGTGGAAAGGGAAGACAAAAGGACCAAAGCATGACAAACTAAAAGGCTAGAATTTTCAAACTTGTGCCATTTGTGATAACACAAACCACACCACTAAAAATTGTTTGTTCAATGTAAAGATCCAGAGGGAAGTGGAAGAGGTAGATATAGCAACAATAGAGGTATAGGTAAACACAACTTCAACACTAACAATAGAGGCCATAATAGAAGGGACTACAACAATATTTTTGAAGATCAAAAACATGAAAACTCATTCTTTTAATGAATCTAAGCTACAAGGAAGGTAAAGAAGACTATCATTTATTCTACATAGTTTCATGATGTTCAAACCATGTTGCATGCAACGTAGCTCTCTTATCTGATTTGGAAAATCCAAATCATAGACATAAAGTACAAAAAGAGGATGACACAAAGCATAATGTGGAGAATATTGGTAACATTAAGGTTTTGAATGGCAGGACAAACATTATTATCAAGGTATTCTATGTTTTGACAATTACAAAAACCTGATAAAAATAGGCCAAATAGTTGAGAAAGGCTTGCAACTTAGGTTCAGTACCCAACATGGAGCTTTTGTGGAAGATCCATGTCAAGGCTTCAAGAAGATGGTCGAAGGTGAGAAACATGGTAGGATCTTTTCTTTTGAAGTAGGAGAAACCAAAAAGATAACTCTATTCAACTTTGGGTATCAAACCCTAAGTGAGCTTGAAGTGTGATATAAGAGTTTAGCTCATGTGAATGAAAGAACCTTCAAGGATAAATGCAGGGATCAAAGTGTTCCAAGACTTTGAAAAAATCAAAGCAACACATGGTCAACACATGTGATGCATTTCAAATTGCAAAGGCAAAAAGACAACCATTCAACCACAAACACTACATCTACAACAACCTTTTGGACTAAGTAGACACTGATGTTTGGGGACCAAGCCAAGAACCTTCATTGGGAAGATCAAGGTATTATGCCTTATTTATCGATGATCATAGTAGGTGGACTATTATATACTTTATCAAGAGTAAGAATGAAGTTTTTGATTGCTTCAAAAAGTATCTAGCACATGTGGAGAACCATACAACTAGATCACTCAAGAAGCTCAGATCTCATGGAGGGGGAGAATACTTCTCCAGATATTTTGACAAGTTGTTCCAGGCTAAAGGTATCAAAAGGGAAGTGATTACCACGTAGTCTTCTCAATTTAATGGAATTGCAAATAGAAGAAACAAGATATTGGTTGGATCAACCACAACAATGCTTGAAGAAAAGAGGTTTCCACATTATCTATGGGCATAGGCTATTTCAACTGCAGTTTACCTTCTCAATAGAATACCATCCAAAGCACTCCAAGGTATGACTCCTTATGAAGCATGGAAGAACTCCTAGTCTTGGACATTACAAGGTGTTTGATTGTTTAGCTTATGTTCATGTGCCTTCACAAATCAGAGGTAAGCTAGATGAAATGGCAATAAAGGCATTATTTACTGGATATGATTCAATTTAGATGGGTTATAGGTTCTTTAATCCTTCTACCAAGAAATTAACTATAAGTAGGGATAATATCTTTAAAGAACACATGTCTTTGTATGATAAATACAAAAAAAAGGTCACTGTACCATATGATCTTGATTCTGATTGCCATCAATTTTTTTAATTAGGAAACAAGCATGATACACACGTTCAAAATCCAAAATCCAAGAAGTGATATAGTTGATGACCAAGATGAAACAAAAAATTATTACAAACTATGGAAGTCAAGAGGCAAAGCAAAATTTCAAAAGTGTGGAGAATGCTCCAAGCAAGCACCTAGAAGGTCAAGAAGGCAGAAAAGACAGCCAAAAAGGTATGGATATGTTAAAGTTATTAAGCTTACATGTGGGTTGTTGGGATGGTCAGGGGTCTGATAATTCAGAGGCCCTTTATGTATTTTCCCAAATCACTATTAAAGTTTCGACAATTAACTTCACTGATTAAGTTCGAACAATTACAGTAGATTCGACTACACTTCCAGCGCAAAACAATTTCTTAACCATCACCATAACCACGTACGCAGAACATCTACTCTTACTTTATTATTATTGTTGTACTTTAAACTTCACTTCAACACAGTAAAATATTAACACAGTACCTGATTCACTTCAATACCGAATACTGACTCTTACAGACAACTCCGCAATTAACATAACTCAAAACAAAATCAACTCGAGACCATCGCCGAGACGGAACAGTCTGAGGACATGTCTGTCATCTCTTCCATACACGCTCTATTGATTAGGAAAAAGGGTACAACATTTGCACGACACCCTTTTAGTGCGCGACTTTTCTAATTACAATTATTCTTCTAAATAATATTCCGGTGGCCTGACACTGGCACGCACGGTGGACTCGACTCTAGCACGAAAAATTACAAGATTTAGGAATCATCAATGATTCCTTGGATATACATGGATCTTGCTAATTTAAGGGTTCATGTTATTTTCTTCTTGAGGGATTCTAACATCTCCTTCAATATTTGAGGTTCAACCAGATGTGCATCAGTCTACATAGAGCTGGAAGCGATCACTTGGGAAAGTAAGGTGTCGGCTTGACTTTGTAAAAAAGCTTCTTGAAGATAGAAGTCATTAGCGAGCGTCGCATCACGTCGTAACTTCATTTTGGGAATCTCTGCATCAATGCCCGATAATCGCTCATGCTGTGTGCCTAGTTGTTTCTCTCTGGATTCGAGCTCTTGGGACTAGAACTGCATGGTTTTATAGAAATCTTGCCTTTCTTTCTGGATGGCTTCGATATCCTTCTTCAGCTGAATAGCTCAGCCTATTTCCTCTTCTAGGAATCGGCTTTTCTGAAAGAGCTCTTTTGTAACTTTCTTTAGTTCTGTTTCTACTTGTAAGGCTAAGTCAACCATCTCTTGAGCCTTTTGCTCAACCGTAACAAATTCAACGTGCATGGTCTCTAGTAGATTACCCAAAGTAGTCATGGCATCGTCCTTATCAATCACTATCTAAGTCAGCTTGCTAATCTAATCATCACGAGCTGAAATGATGGCATTCTTCTCATTTAACTGTTCTTGGAGAATTCGAATATGTTCCTGTAATGACGGTCTTCTGCTTTAGCTGATAGCACCTCTTCTTGGAGTGGTGCAATGTTCGCTTCAATAATATCCACCTTGGATTGGTACTCCATTCGTAGGGATTGAATAATCAGGGGAGGAAGGGAGAGGACATGCTCCCGAGTGACACGGTGAAGGAGGAGGGCTAGGTGGCAAAGGCACCTTTGAGGGAGAAAGAGGAAGAGGTGGGTTTTGTGGTGAAGATAGCAGGGCAAGAGTGGTTACTGCAAGAGGCGAGATATCGGATTGGACAGTCACCTTCTCAGGTTGCGCTTTCTCTACAAGTTGTACAACCTCTATGACCATGTCAGGTGCTGGTTCCTATGAATGAGGCTGTGGTTGCACGACCTTATCATCAGGATGGACATCTTCAATGATAGTGTCGGGAGCAACTTGTTCTTTAGGGGATAGTGGAGCAGAAAAAATCTGGGCAGAAGAGGCGGTATCCTGCAACTGCATGAATGAGGACGGTTGTGCTTGACTATGGGAGGGGCTCAGTTTGCGGTGCTTCCCCTTAAAAAAATGCAGGAGATCATCATCGTCATCGACCTCCATCACTTGCACGGACTCCTCATGGAAGGGAAGTAAATTCAGGGAAGGAGGTTGTGCAGCTTGAATCGCCGGAAGAAGGAATGTCCACAGATGTGGCAATTGGGTCCGAGGGATATCACTCTTTGCCAATTGTCAAGAAACTGCCTGACATTCTTGGTGAATGCACCGAAAGAAAAATGAAGCAAAATTAATTGCTTCTCATGTAGTGGCATCGATCATGGAATAAAAGGGTCAGGAAATGCCATACGTACATTTTTGGAGGTTAAGTGCAACTACAAGAAACTGTAGTGCTGAGCGCTCCGGTTCAGGGCGATAAAGAATGGCAAATTTGTTTGAAGAATGTCGTAGAAAGAGCTGTTTTATGGTCGAGAGCGGTAAGAGGGGTCCGTCTACACTACCCTCCTGAGAGAGATGGAAGCCCTCAGCAACGGTGTTTAGGGTGACGACAACACGCGGGTTAAGACAGGCGAGTGGCCAACATTTCGATAGTGGGAGTATCAGCAATGGCAGAGATGATCTGCGCAAAGAAAGGATGATATTCATATGAATGCCAGGGCAGTTTAGGGAATTCCAAAAGTCCACGAGTGCACAGAAACTTGCTCAATTCTGGAGTGAGGCTAGCATGAAAGGTAGCAATATTATCCAAAGCTTCCATGGCATGCACGAGGCACAAAAACAGGAGATAACACAGAAAATGTAAACGCACAAAAACACAATAGCAGAAAACAGGGAGAAGAACGTGATTAAGTAAAAACACCGAATGGAAATGCGGAAAGAAACATAATCATCACCCGGAGTTGGAAATATGCAGACATAATGACGACATGCATGCATTAACAGAATCTTAGACACATAGTGCAGTGGCTAATCATGGCTAGGTAATAAAACGGGAATGTTACAGTCAGGCAGTCAATTGGAACGTGTGGACTGGAAAGGGACGTCGGCCAAAATAGTGGCATAACCGAGGCGGAGAATAAAAATACCGATAAATCATCAAGATGAAGAAGGTGCAGAATAATAGGGATGAAGCTTCGGTCCATTTATCGTCTTAGGGAGAAGGGTACCAATTAAAGTGGATAACCGAAATGTAGCAGGTCCAACCTACGATTCAACACGGTAAGGACCAAACCACCGAAGTTTGAACTTGCCCACTGAACGATTAGACTAAGCATTATAGAACAGAACTAATTGTCCTTTGGTAAAAACAGGAGTGCAAAGAAATCGATCATAGGTCTTGGCTTGTTGTAGTTGAACTTCTTGCAGCATTAGAAAACTTTCCCAACATTGTTCGTCTAAGGACCGCAACACATCCAACCGGAAAGGAAAGGATTCATCTGATAAGAGCTTATGATCTAGTGCCACCCTGAGGCTAGGTACCACCAACTCCATGGGTGCAATGACCTCTAGCCCATATGCCAATTTGAAAGGCATATGCCCCATAGCCACTTTGTAAGTAGTACGGTATGCCCACATAACTGAAGGAAGAAATTGATCCCAATGGTACGAACATTCCAAAACTAATATCTTCAGCATGTTAGGTAAGGTTTTATTGGTACTTTCAGGAAGTTCATTGGCATGAGGATAATATGGAGAGCTAAATTTATGAACAATCTGCAAGGTGCAGGTAAGCGCTTGTAGTAAGGAATTAACAAAATGTGTGCCCTGATCTGAAACAATCTCTAAGGGAAGACCAAACCGAGGGAACATATCAGTCATCAAACATTTAACCACCATTGACACAGTGGTGGACCGTAAACCCCAAGCTTCTGCCCACCGAATAGCATAATCCGTACAAGTAAGTATATATCGATGATTAGTAATCATAGCCGGAGGTGTAATGGGACCAACGAAATCCAAGCCCCACTTTTGAAAAGGTTCAAGGGGAGCAACAGGCTGTAGTGGAAAATGATGCCGTTGTAAAGGTTGTTCTGATCGTTGGCAAGCATCACACATTTTAATATAAGTCGCAATATCACGCTGCAGAGTGGGCCACCATAAGCCACTGTGTAGAATTTTTTGATACGTAAGATCAACCAAAAAATGGCCACCGAAAGGAGTAGAATGGGCCATATCAATAACCGAAGGAACAGGGGGTGGAATACACCATAATAGTGCACCAAAAGGATCCATGTAATACAATTGTCCTACAACGATCCGAAACCATCAACTATACACTGCCAATTTATGATGATCCGAAGTAGAAGTATTAATCATGGAGCTACCACTTGTGAGAAACATCATAAGAGTATCATAATATGAAGGTGCCACTGGGAGATCTTGACCATCATCTTGGATTGAATGAGTCGTGTAGATAGTAGGGGTAGTATCATCAATTCCACCGGGAAGTTCACCGGAATCAAGTTGAGATAAGAAATCAGCCAATGCATGAGCTGACCTTGGACGATGTACGACCACATAATCAAATTCTTGTAGTAACAACACCCACCTGGCTAATTTGCCCCCCTAAATGTTGCTGGCGGACAAGATGAACGAGAGTAGCATGATCCACATGGAAGGTAAATTGACGTCCCAGCAAGTACTGTCAAAATTTCTTCACCGAATAAACCAAGCCGAGACATTCGCGCCCTGTGACGGAATAATTTCGTTCAGCAGTAGCTAATCGTCGACTAGCATAATAGATAGGACGAAACCACTTATCCTGTTGTTGCCTGAGCACACTACCCATGGCATTGTCCGATGCATCCACAAAGACATGGAACGGAAGCTGCCAGTTTGGTGCTTGCAGTATAGGAGCCTGGGTTAATAGTGTTTTCAGTTGATCAAAGGCAATTTGGCACTCCTCAGTCCACACGAACTGTCAGGGATTGTTAGTGATCAACCAATTCAAGGGTATGGCTAAATGTGCGAGCCACCGAAGATGCCGCCTATGCTAGCGTATTTGGCCAAGGAATTGCATAACTTCCTTTGGTGTCATAGGGGTAGGTGCATGTAACACGGCTTGCACTTTATCTGGATTCATTTAAATGCCTTTCTTTGAAATAATATGACCAAGCAACTTGCCACAAGAAACTGAAAAGACCGACTTGCTGGGATTTAAGCACAACTAGAACTCTTAAAATTTAGAGAAGCAACACCGTAGGTGGTAAAGGTGAGCTGATGTATCACCCGATAACAAAAAATCATCCAGATACACTCGCATAAAGGTGGTTAAGTAGGGGGAAAAGATTTCTTGCATACATTGTTGGAAGGTACTAGGAGCATTGTGAAGACCAAAGCACATGAGCATCCACGTATATACACCCCAATTTGTAATAAACGCAGTCTTTGGTATGTCAATTCAGCCATGTGCACCTGATTATAGCCACTGTAACCATCCAAAAAGGAATACATTTCTCATCCCACAACATCATCGAGCATTGTATCCAAAAAGGGAAGTGGGAAGGGATCCATTACGATCGCCACATTTATTACAAAGGATTCAATATACTTGGCAAATGACTCCATTTCAAAATAACCCTCAACCTTTGAGGAGGTAAAAGGAAACCCTAATTGGGAAAAGGCTATGAAAGAAGAAATAGATTCTTTGAAGGAGATGGATACTTGGGAATTGGTTCCAACATCATCTAATCGAAAGGTAATTGATTGCACATGGGTATATAAACATAAAAGGAACTCAGACATATCAATTTGGAGGTACAAGGCAACATTAGTTGCGAAAGAACACAAAATTATGGTATCGAGTATGAGGAAACATTCTCACGGGTTTCAAAGATGACTACAATCAGAACATTGATAAGTGTAGCTACTACAAGAAATTAGAGACTCCTCCAACTTGATGTGGAAAATGCAAATGGCTAGATAAGTGAAGAGGTATGTATACATGTCACAACATCTAAGTCTTGAAACTCCTAATCATAAATCTTTTCTGTGTAGACTTAAGAAAGCATTGTATGGAATGAAACAAGCTCCTAAAGCATGTAATTAAAGGTTGGTTACAGATCTTCAAGATCAAGGGTTCAGACCTAGCAACTGAGATCTTTCTTTATTCATCAAAAGGGATCACAATGAGGTTATCTATCTTTGTGTATATGTAGATGACATAATTGTGATAGGTGATGACTACATGGGATTCAAAGGATCAAAATGCACATGCAAGAGGAGTTCAAAATTAGTGACTTAGGTGAGCTCACATATTTCCTATGTATGCAAGTGATTTATATATATGAAGGGATATGTCTAATTGAGAGAAGATAGGTAGGGATATATATGCACTTTTGGAATTCAACCATAAACTAAGTGTTTATGAAGGTAGGAAAAGTCATGATCCTAAACATTATCAAAGCTTAGTTGGTAGCTTGATACATACTACTCACACAAGACCAGACAGATCCTATGGTGTGGGCATGCTTAGTTAGTTCATGCACTCACTTAGAAGACCACACATGGATGCTACAAAGAGAGTCCTCAAGTACCTCAAAGGAACACTTAATGAAGGTATCTTCTATCCTTGCTCTTCATATTTGGATATCAAGATCTATTGAGATGCAGATAGGTCAAGAACAAATGATGATAGAAGAAGTACCTCTAGATATTTAGCATTTTCAATTCTAAATTAGTTTCTTGGAGTTCAAAGAAGCAACCAACAGTTGCTTTATCTTCAATTGAAACACAATATAGAGGTCTCACTATTGCAACTCCAGAAGCAATATGGCTCAAGGAGTTGTGCTAAGATTTGGCACTTGCAAATTCCAAACCTCTCGTACTTGGAGATAATGTAAGTTCCATGCATCTAACTGCAAATCCAATTTTCCATGCAAGGACAAAGCACATAGAGATTCATTACCACTTTGTAAGAGGGAAGCTTATGGCAAAAGAAATTGACATTTCATTTGCTCCTAATGAGAAGAAAATAGCATACATGATGACAAATACACTTGATGGGATAAAGCTATGTAGATTCAAATCTATGATAGGTATTCAACCTATCAGAGAATGAAGACTTGCATACTCTAGCTTGAGGGGAAGCTATTGGAACATCAAGCTTGCACTATGCTTTAGGTGGATATGATCGACATCAAAATCATCATTTGGATGGTGCCATAGATACTCATTGAAGAGTTTTTTATTTGCATTTATTATTTTATTGAGAGTTTGATCATATGATCACCCTCATATGTAATTTTCAAAGAGGTCATATTTTTAAAATAGAAGAATAAAAGATCAAAATGCCACAAGTTAGGAGTGGTTGAGATTGATTCTCAATCAATGAATCAAGAAGTAGATATGAATTCAACTTTCTCTTTTTTGATATTGTAAACTCTAAATTGCCAAGCCCGTCTCTATTCAAATTTGAATTCATGAAGAAGAGGTGTGGAAAGATCCATGGGAGTCTAGTAATGAATCTAAATCCTCATTACATTTTATAGACAACATCGAAGCAATATATATACACATTTCACCATCTTTGTACTCCTCCTTCATTTCTTTACACCTTCTTCATCAGACTTAGTCATCTTGTAGAGGTTTTTGTTCTCTCGAACAAGCTCTAAAACACATGATTGAGCATTCATTAGAAAGTTATCAATGCATAATTTATGCATACAAATGTTGAAAGCAGTTGGTTTTGTAGTTTGTGAGAAAACAACATTTTACTGTCATTAGGTCATCTTCTACACAACCTGAAGGAATTGGGATGACATCCAATCAATGTTAAGCTTATTGCTCCTTCATTGGTTGCTGTAAATTATGAATTTTATGCATTATATCAATCCAAACCTATGTATGAAACTCCCTCAAGAGAAATGTTGTAATTATGATGGTTGCTCTAAGTGTTTAAAGTGGAAGCATCCATCCCAAATTAAAAGGTTTTGTGAGCTAGTCAAAGTTCAAATCTATCTATTTCGCATAACTTGTTCTTGTTGATGTTTCAAATGAATTGTTAGTGTCCATGTGAAAGGCCAAATGGCCACCACACACTTTTCTATATGTTCTTTGATAAAAGATATAGTGGCGTGGCCAGCCACAAACTGTAAGTTTGATTACATTTGTAACATCTGAGAAGTCTATGTTTTTGCTCCTTGTGTACTGTGTTTTTCTATGTATTCTATAGCCTCTATGTGGAGTACCCTGTGCAGGGCTTGGAGCGTAGTTTTCTACTCCAAGGATATTGTTGTGGAGCTGTCGAGAAGGAGAGGACACTATGGTGCATCAACATCAAAATAATTCATTGGTATCAGAGCATTTTGATGCGAAAGGTTTGTTCCTTTTCTACGAGCAAAGCGAGCACTTGTCCACCCACCCAAGGCTTTCTTCAAGGCGTATGACAAAGGTAGTGATGTTTTGCTCCCTCGAAGCTTCATTCTTTGCTTTCAAAGCCTGTTTTTGAAGCAATTTTGGGGTGCTGTTTGGAGCTATTTCGAAGTACTTTCGTGCCCGGTTCTCTTCCAATAGGTCCAAGAACATCAAGAAGAGTGTTTTTGTACTTCTTTGATAATAAATACTCACCTTTGGGGCTGTGTTTTCAGACACACTACATGTTCCTCACAAGGTTTTTAGTTGTGGTGGGGAGCATTCTTGCAAATTTATGTAGGTTTTAGAGCCTAAACAACAGAGTTGACATACACTTTTTGGACTATCCATTCAACTTTTTAGTTTCATTTTACTGCATATATTGAGCACATACACACTATACGCTTTTGTGGATACCGCTTATGTACGTCCATGTGGTCATTGATATAGCAGTTACCATTTTGCATAAAGCCTTTTACATTTGATAAAGAGGCTTGTGGTGAGGCTTTCCTAATTGGGAGACACCCAGATGTCGGGATCTCTTTTGTGATGCAGGTGGAAGACTAACCCAGCCTTGCCATAGGAGATGTATGATAGTTGCTCATAGGTGCTCGATAAGCCTAGTTCACTTCTTTTGGGTAATTGATTATATGCAGTTATTCACTATGCAGGTAAACATATCAATACTTGTAGTTTTATGATATCTTGATACTATTCATATGCTCATTTTGTAGAGGATACTCTGGCAAAATTTTTCCAAACTTTTGGTTTTGTCAACTATACAGTGGTCGATTTACTCCTTGATACACTTGTTGGTGTGAACACATTTATCCTCACATACTCCTTTTGGTTGGTCATTACTATTCATTAATCCATTTTTCTAGAAAGATTGTTGAATTTTTCTTCGAGAATGTGACACTTCATCATCCTTCTTTGAGCCTTACTGGGGTTTGGACTCCTCTAGATCCATTATCATTCTATTCAGTTCTCTATCATCATGGCATTAGAGATCTCAGGCACATTTGGTGGATCAGGGTCTAGTTCTAGTGTTCCAAGGAGGAGCTATAACTTGCAAGGCAAAGACCATTTTGAGATCCAAAAATTTGATGGCACAAACTTTGCTCTATGGAAGAATCAAATTAAAGATGTGCTGATTCAGAGGAGGCAATGGAAACCAGTAAATGGAATCTCAAAGAAGCCTGCTTACATGGATGAAGATGATTGGGATGAGCTAGATGAAATGGCAAGGTGTACCATTCAATTGCACTTGGTAGATAATGTTTAATTTATAGTATTAGACTGTGAAAATATAGAGGAGCTTTGCTAGAAGTTATGCAATACATATGAAAGAGAGACGGCATCAAATAAAGTGAATCTGATGAGAAAATTATAGGACCTTTGCATGAAGGACACACATAGTGTTGTTGCTCATGTAAATGAGTTTGATGCTATATTCTCCCAGTTACAGGCTCAAAAAATGGATATGGATAATGAAATGAAAGTAGTCCTGTTGTTATGCAACTTGCCATCATCATGGAATATGTTTTGCACAGCTATTAGCAATAGTGCACCTAGTGGTAAAGTGGTCTATGATGACATATGTGGAGCACTCTTGAGTGAGCAGATTCCTAGAAAATCTATGGTTGGCACTCAGAGTGGAGATGCATATAATGTTCGTGATTCTTACCAAGGAAAGCATCAGCAACATGGTAGGAGTAAGAATAAGGAATATAATGGTCAACCGAATAAGAGTAGAAGTAAATCAAGGAAGAGTTATATTGAATGCCATTATTGTCATAAGAAAGGACACATGAAGAAAGAGTGTTATGTATTAAAGAATGCTAAAGGTAAAGGACAAAATATTGATGGGCATGTTAAATAGCTACTTGCACCATCTACCTCGATTGTGCAGATTGAAGAAATTAATGATATTTTTGAAGATGCTGATGTGTTAACACTTGATAGCATTGTGCCAACTGAGGCTCTTATGGCTGATTCTCTTTCCCACATGTGGCTGCTAGATTTTGGTGCTTCTTTCCATGTGACACCACATAGAGAATGGTTCTCTAATTATGTAGAAAAGTATCTTGGTACTTTGAGACTTGGTGACTCTTACTAGTGTGACATTGTTGGGAAAGCAGATGTGGTTGTGCAGTTCATTGATGAAAGTTTATCATGCATAATCTATGCCATGTACCTTAGTTATCATGCATTTTGATGTCAGTCGATCAACTTGATGACCTTGGCTACAAGGTGGTCTTCTATGCTCAGTCCTTTCACATATCAAAGGGCAATATGGTTATTGCAAAAGGAAGCAAATTTGGATCACTTTGTCCTTTATTTGTATCACAAAAAGAACACTTGTTAGCTGTTATTGAAGAGCCTATGGCTTGTATTTGGCATGGCCATTTGGGCCATATATCACGTAGTGGAATTGAAAATCTTTCTCATTCTCGCTACTTACCTATGTTATCTTTCTCTTATTTTTCATTTTGTGAGCATTGTCAATATGGAAAGCAAACTAGAAATGTGCACAAAATGCACATTGACTATTCAATTCAGCCTTTAGATCTCATTCATATAGATGTGTGTGGTCTTATGCCCACAAGGTCATTATGTGGTTCTCTTTATTTTGTCCCTTTCATAGATGATGGTACTAGAAAAGTCTAGGTATATCCTATGAAAACAAAGGATGAGGTATTCCCTACTTTCAGAAAATGGCTTGCTTCCGTTGAGACTAAAAAAGAAACTAAGCTTAAAGCTTTACGTTCAGATAATGGGGGCGAGTATACCTCACATGAATTCAACCTTTTCTCTCAGTCTAGAGGAATTCATAGAGATTTTAAAGCTCCTTATACCCCAGTATAGAATGGTGTAGCTGAAAAGATGAATTGAACTATTCAAGATAGAGTAGTTTCTATGTTGCATCATGCAAACCTTTCACAAGGCTTTTGGTCAAAAGCAGTATTGACTATAGATCATGTGATTAACCTTTCACCTAGTACTGCGAAAGGTCTGAAAGTGGCACAAGACTTATGGATAGGGAAGCCACCATATTATGATCATCTTCAAGTTTTTGGGTGTGGCATATGTTCATATACCCAAAAATCTTAGAAAAAAGTTGGATCCTAAGTCAAAGAGATGCATTTTTCTTGGATATGGTCAAGAAGGATAATTTTGATATCGCTTATGGGAACTTGAGACACGATCAATGATCAAATGTAGTGATGTCATTTCCAATGACTCTAAGGTACATAAATAGCCCATTAAGGAGGTTGAAGTGAGAAAAGTGGTGTTTGGGGATACTAGTCCTCTAGTTAGCATGCATAAAAATGCTCCACATAGGGATCTTCAAGAGAATGTGTGATCAGATAAGTCTACAAATGTTCTTGTTCAACAATCATTGAGACGCTCTACACATGTCTCACATCCACCTTATAGATATTTTTGAGGTTTGGATTTCATTATGCTAATAGATGTCGGTGAGCCTTTTTGCCACAAAGAGGCTATGCAGACAATGGATCATATCAAGTGGAAGCGTGCCATGAAGAGTGAGTTGGATTCTATTCACAAGAATGATATTTGGGATTTAGTACCTTTGACAAAGGGTAGGAAATCATTACCATGTAAATGGGTATATAAGCTGAAATTCACATATGATAGTGCTTCTCGAAAGTATGAAGCACGACTTTTTGCAAAGTGTTTTAAGAAACAACATGGTGTTGATTTCAAGGAAATCTTCTCTCCAATGGTCAAGATGACTATTCTATGCATGTTTTCTAGATTCATTGCAATGGAGGACTTAGAACTAGTCAAAATGGATGTGAAAAATGCTTTCTTGCATGGAGATCTTATAGATGAGATCTATATGTAACAACCAAAGGGTTATGTAGTTGCTGGCAAAGAAAGTCTATTTTTTAGCTCAAGAAGAGCTTATATCAACTTAAACAGTCCCCTAGACAATGGTACCAAAAGTTTGATGCTTTTATGAAGTCTCAAGTCTATTCTCAAAGTAATGAGGATCATTGTCTCTACACAAAGACATGCTCAGATGGCAACTTGATATGCTTGATACTTTATGTCAATGATATGCTGATTGTTGGGAAGTCCTCTTATAGCTTGCCGATTCTCAAAAAGAAGTTGAGTGAGACATTTGATATGAAGGATTTGGGGGATGCCAAACATATTCTTGGCATGCACATTACTCATGGTAGGAGTAAAAGATGCATATACTTGTCTCAAAGTGAGTACATATCCAAAGTACTTCACACGCTCAATATGCAGGGTGCAAAGGCATTGAGTACACCTTTACCCACATATGTGAAATTGAGCAAGGATGATTGTCCCAAATCAGATGAGGACAAGGAATTCATTACCAAAATTCCTTATCAATCTACTGTTAGTAGTCTCATGTATGCTATGGTAGCTACGAGACCAGATATTGCATTTGTTGTAAGAAACTTGAATGACGTGTGTGTGACTCTCCTCCCATCCATATATACCCTCTTGTACTCTAAAAATAGCAATGGTATACTCTAAAAATAGCAATGATATGGAATAGTCTAGTGTGAACATGTGGCCATCATGCAACACTTATCCCCATTACTACCATAGCAGTTCCCATTACTACCAAAGTACCTTAGGGTATCCCCCGAGCTTGGGACCTTGGCTAGCTGGCCCTTGTCCCTCACACACATGGATTGATCCTTGTGGATCAAATATGATGATCCGTGTGGATCAATGATCCTTGTGGATCAGTGATCCTTGTGGATCAATGATCCCTGTGGATCCCATGCACTAATCCCTGTGGATCAATGTCTGAAACTCTCTCCCCATTCTAAAGGTTATTTTCCTCAATGATTAATGAGGGAAAGTACTTGCGAAGTAGAGATTTTGATTCCCAAGTAGATTCAATAAATGGTAATCCTCTCCAAGCTAGTAGATACTCCTGGTTGACACAATTCGTCAATTGCTTCTGTCTCCGATCTAACATCCTGTCTGGAGAATGATCCGTGTTATTACTTTCTTGCAAAGAAACAATACCTTCTATTAAACTATCCTCCCTAGAAATATACTTTGGAAGTTTACTAGCTAGAAACACTGGATGAACTCTACAATATGGAGGAAGCTCTAATCGGTATGCAACTTCACTTAGCTTTTTAACTATCCTCCAAGGTTCACAAAACCTTGGTGATAGCTTACTACACTTCCCTATGGAGGGTGAAATAGATCTAGCTCGTACTAGAAGAAAGAATCTGTCTCCCTTCTCAAAGGATCTAGGAGATCCCTTTCTATCAACATACTCTTTAGCCCTATCAATGACTTGTTGTATCTTGGCTTTACCTATTTTTAAATTGGTGTGGTCATTTGCTAAGAACTCCAAAGAACTAGGACATTGTTGTGGCATGCCTATGGTGCTGGGAGATTCATGCCATAGATCATCTCAAAAGGAGACATACCTTTCACCTTGTGAGGTCAGTTGTTATAAGCAAACTAAATTAGCGGCAAATAACTATCCCAATCTGTCTGTCTCTTAGACACATATGCCCTCAACATGTCCTCTAAAATCTGGTTGACCCTATCAGTCTGACCATCTATCTGAGGATGATCACCACTACTCATCTTTAATAACACCTTCAGTTTGTCAAATACAAACTTCTAGAAGTGTCCTATAAGTTTGACATCCCTATCTGAAACTATGGATGTCGGTAATCCATGCAATATGAAGACATGCTGGATAAACATCTCCGCTACCTGTGGATCAAATGAACTGATCCCTATGGATCAATTGGACTGATCCTTGTGGATCAATGTCTAGCACTCGGATCCCTGTGTGGAGTTTCTATCATCTTTTGTGTGGGTATGAATTGATCCCTATGGACCAAAGTCATGATCCCTATGGATCATCAATCTATCTACCACACCAAGGATAGTATCCTACTTCCTTTGGGTCCACGCTAACCCGACTATGAAGTCCATGGATACATTGTCCCAGTTTGGATCTAGAATCTGTTAAGGATACAAAAGACCTGGTGTCTTTACCCTTTCTACTTTGTTGACTTGATACATAAAACCTGTTAAACATAAGTGTGGACAAATCTAGCTATCCAGGCCACCAAAATATTCTTCTAACAACTGTTTGTCTTGTCAACACTTGGATGTCCTGCGAAAGGCACATCATGGTTATCATGCATGACTTTTCTTCTCAAATCCCGAGAATCTGGTATGCAAACTGTTCCGTTCCATCTAACTATTCCATTCTCCTATGAGAAACTAGAATACAAAATGGATTTGTTCGCTCTGCTAGGGGAAGAAATAGTTGAAACTATCCCTTCTCCTACAATAAAGTCATCACTGATGGCTCGAATGTGGATCTTCCACCTGTGCTTCCTTTATCTCTTGAAGCAATGAGCTTTCTAGAATTGTAAAGCTCATTTGATACATTATCCGTGATAATGCATCAGCAACTATATTCGCTTTGATCGTCTATACAAGATTTCCATGTGAAACTCCTGTATGAGCTTAGCCCAATGAGCCTGAATGCCTCGAAGATTTGGCTAACTAGAAAACAAAAAATACTCAAGTGTATGGTGATCTATGTATACCTTAAAGTCTGCACCATCACGATAGTGTCTCTAGACTTTAAGTGAATACAACAGTGCATACAACTCCTATTCATGCATTGGCTAGTTGTGTGGGGCACTGGTCAATTTCTTACTCTCAAAAGCTATTGGCCTGCCATCTTGGCTCAAATTGTCCCGATGGCTATGCCACAAGCATCTATCTCTAACTCAAAGAGGATCTATGAATCTATCACTTTGAGTATCGGAGCCTCTGAAATAGCTTGTTTGAGAGTATCAAAAATATCATGCTGCTCTTGCTTCCATGCAAATGGAACTTTGCCTTGAAGCAAGTTTGTCATAGGCACTACTATCGACAAATATGAAGAATGAATTTCCGATAGAAATCGGGAAGTCCTAGAAATGACCAAAGCTACTCCTCATCTTGAGTAGGCCAAACTAAGATAACTGAAACCTTCTTGGGATCCAACTAAACCCCATCAGTAGATACTCTATCCTCATAAGAAAAAACTGAATCTTCTCTGGATTAACTGAGTCTTATCATGATCTCTTACTCTAATCTGATGGTAGCCACTTATGAAATCTATTTTACTAAATACAACGGCTCCACCTAGAGTGTCTAAAAGATCATTAATTAGGGGCGTATGATATTTGTGTCGGATAGCAATCTTATTGAGTGCTCGGTAGTCGACGCACATCCTATAATATCCATCTTTCTTCTTCACTAGGATAATTGGTGTTGCAAAGGGTGAATAGCGAGGTCTAATCAGCCCTTTTCTGTAATTCTTTCAAGGACAACTCTTGGAATGTTTCTCTCACTTTCACTGAAAGTGCTAGAGCATTCCAACTAGAGTCTCCATGATTGCATGAATTTATCATAGTACACGATGAATGCATACAAAATAAATTGGTAGCTTTTACTAATCGTGTCTCTTGGAGATCTAATTCTCCACGGATCAGTAGAAGCCTCCCCTCATGCTCAAACTTGGTCACTACGTATGATGTAACTATTAATAGAGACAACAAACTTGCTTCTCAAATTGCCTCCTATTTGAAACTAACTTACTTGAAGACCTTGCATTGTTGTAGCACTCCCTACTAGAGACAACCTTACCTTGTATAATAAATGTAAACCATGGCTAACTCCTTGCTATATAACCGTGTCTAACTCCTTGCTAGGAACTTAGACTATAGTCTTGCCTTATTTTCTCTTTGCAAACCTTGCCTTTTTGTATATCTTGACCACTCTTGAGTATGTGACCCACAAACTTGCCTTGTTTGCTCTCTACAAATCTTGCCTTTCTCTGCATCTTGGCCACTCTAGATTTCTTGGCCTACGGACTGTCCTTGCTTGCTTAATGAAAATGAGTCCATCTAGGATCTCAGATAGATGGAATTATCCCATCTACCCCTACTAAACTATTATAGAATCAAGATATGATTCCTTCTCAACCTCCAAATCTAGGAAGTTCTTCCACAACTTTTCTTTTACCATTTCTAACTAAGGCATTCTAATCAAACTTGATTTGCCCATGTTGTTCCACAAATCTGAAGTCTTTACTTCTTGTGAACTAAAATACTTTATTCTATACACATAGAAATGTGCATTAGAACTCATGACTATGTAATAATGATTATTTATGAACTAGATACTTAATTTATAAGGATCCTAAACTTGGAGGTATTCTTAGAGTTCTCTTCTAAGGTGTCAAACTACCTTGAGACCTCTTACCTCTAATTTTCTAACTCATGAGATCTTGGTAATACTATTCCTTGTCTCACTTTATCCTTCCTACAAAAGGGCAATTCTTTTCACTTGAAGAAACTCTTATCTCTTTCGAAATTTATTGCTTTATATATTTTCCTTTTGACTTTATTCCTTTGATCAAAATGCCACTTGCATTCTTCTAGATCATGGAATCTTTGAGGATGAAATATCCTCTATTCTAGGTTATAACTAGACATCCTAGAATTCTAACTTGTGAACTACTAAGTTCCTTATTCTAATGACTTTGGAAACACTTGCCCTTGTCTTAAGACTTCCCTTGGTCTTATACTTGAATTAATTTATCCTATCAATGATATGTACTAGATATCCACACCTTATACTTTTCTTTGATCAAAGTGATACTAGTCATTCATCTTGATCATTATATAGTTTGGATATTCTATGTATCCTCAAAGCAAGTAAGTAGCAGCGAAAAAGAAACTATTTATAAGCCATTGCTCAATAGAACATAAAGAAATAAGAAACTTTTAGTATGTTCTATATGCTTGCATGCATATGCATACTAATTTTCTACAAATTTCGGCAGCATAACGAGGTAATTTTGAAAATCGAAAAAATTATGACAAGCAATTCTGTGATAATGGTGCCGGTAGGCACAATCTATCTACAAATAGACCGAAAGGAGATTACACACCTTGACAAATTTTGCAATGCCGATAGGCATAATATAACTACAAGTAGACCAAAAGGGGATACACACCTTGACAAATTTATATTTTTTTTCTCCTCGCTAACCTGCAAGAAAAATACTTACCTTTCCCTCCAAGAAGAATACATGCACCACACAATACGAATTCGCATTGAAACTACGTCTCTAGTCTAAGTATTATGCATAATTGCATGCCTATATGCAATATGATGCAAAAAGAGAGCAACGATGTAAATTGACAAGAAACTTATCTGGAGGTTCAAAGAACAACTTGCAAGTGCTGAAGATGGTCCATCCTTCGTTGAAATAGTATGCCAATACTACTCCAAGAATCGATGCTTCCAAAACAGTGCTTCAAATAGGGTTGTTGAAGAAGTAGGGAAAGTAAAAACTTTCAAACTAATCAAAACCGAAACCAAACCATGGCTTACAACCACTCACTAGAAAGAACTCTGAGAGAGCTTTCCATACCAAAAAAAACTCAGAATTCAGAGGTGGTATGCCAAAGTTATGGCCAAAAGAGTGAAGGAGGATGATCTCAATTAGCTATGATAAAAAAACTCTGGCTATGACAAGTGAGAAAAATTCATCCCTCCCTTCCTCTGAGCTTCTTCACAGCTGCAAAGTGCACGTGTGTGGCTTCTATCCCACATGCAGAAAAAATCCCAAATGCTTTTATAAATAATGCGTGTTTTCTCTCCTATGCTATATAAACAAACAGCGATGCTGCTCTTTCTCTATGCGCACATGTGCGGGATAAGTATTCTTTGTCATTGTTTTAATTCAAGACTAAAGCATAACTTTTGTCTACTTGTCTCTATTGGCCGACCTATTGGGCGAGCCAATAAATGCCTCTCTCCTCTGCACTGAAGCGTAGTCAGCACAATCAACGGGTCCTCTCCAAGCAGACCAGAATAAAAATCGGATCTTGAATAAAAAATCCAGCGGGCCATATCCGATGTCAAATTGCATGCTCGGGCTCCTAGTGCCTTCAGACACTCAAAGGTGCTCACATGGATGCCACGCTTCGAATCGGATCCTATGGGCTCCTCTATAAACACCTTTGCTCCACACCACTGACGGCTCTCGACAATGAAGAGCTCCCAGATGAAGACGATTGTCTCATATGAAAAACACACGTAAAATGACGAGAGAAAAAAAATGAGGATCTACGCTTTGATACCAATTGTAAGGAATCGCTTGAATGATGTGTGTGTGACTCTCCTCCCATCCATATATACCCTCTTGTACTCTAAAAATAGCAATGGTATACTATAAAAATAGCAATGATGTGGAATAGTCTAGTGTGAATTTTGGCCATCATGCAACACTTATTCCCATTACTACCATAGCAATTCCCATTACGACCAAAGTACCTTAGGATATCCCCCGAGCTTGGGACCTTGGCTAGCTGGCCCTTGTCCCTCCCACACATGGATTGATCCCTGTGGATCAAATATGCTAATCCCTATGGATCAATGATCCCTGTGGATCACATGCACTGATCCTTGTGGATCAATGTCTGATATTTGTAGTGGGAGTTGTGAGCAGATATATGTCTAATCCTGGAAAGCAACATTGGGAAGCAGTCAAGATGATTTTGAGATATCTAAATGGCACAATTGTCTATGCTTAGGTAGAGGAAAAGCATCCATTATTGGTTACAAAAATTCTAACTATGCTGGTTGTGTACACAATCGTAAGTCTACATCAGGGTACATTTTTCATTTTGTTGGAGGTGCTATCTCTTGGAGATCTTGTCTTCAAGAATGTACAACTATTTCTACCATAGAAGAAGAGTATATTGCAGCAAGTGAGGCATGTAAGGAAGCATTGTGGCTTTCTCGTCTTGCTTGTGATATGGATCCACCTCAGCATGTACCTCATTTGCTCAGCGATAGTCAGAGTGCCATTGCTTTGGCCAAGAATTTGGTCTATCATGCAAAGGCAAAGCACATTGAGGTGAGGTATCACTTCATTAGATATTTCTTAGCCATAGAGCGCATTATTCTTGAGAAGGTTCATACTTGAGATAATGTTGTAAATGCTTTGACTAAAGCTCTACCATAGGATAGCTTTCGACACTGTTGTCACTTGATGGGGGTTACTTGATTCATGATCTTACACAGTCACTTGTATATTGTGTAACATGCCCATCAAGTGGGAGGTATAGCTTGTATACTTACACTCACGTATTCTTAATCATTCTTCATTTTTCTCCCATAGGTAGTTTGGCCATATTGGCCTTTAGTGGGATGTTTTTACCGTTAGTGTCCATGTGAAAGGCCAAATGGCCACCAAAAACTTTTGTATATGTTCTTTAATAAAACATATAGTGGTCTGGTTAGCCACAGACTATGAGTTTGACCACATTTGTAACATCTGAGAAGTCTGTGTTTGTGCTCCCTATGTACTATCTTTTTCTATGTATTCTACAACCTTTGTGTGGAGTACCATGTGCAGTGCTTGGATCTCAGTTTTCTACTATGAGGATATCAACGTGGAGCTCTCGAGAAGGAGAGCACATTGTGGTGCATCGGTATCAAAATACTTCATCAAATTACCTATTGGGTTTTATTATACTAACCACAAGCCTAAAAGGTCTATTTTACATATCCAAAGAGCTAGGGCAAGTCCTGTGTTGGTTTTTTGGACCATCCTCACCATGTGACAACTCTACTTTCAAGCTTCTCCAAACATCTCCAAATTCTTTCAATGAAGATTGTGTTTGATATAAACAAAAGTGGTGAAGGCCTTCCACTTTGCATCATCCCTAAGTCCATTCAATGTCTATGCAACTAGGTCATCATCATCTACTTGACAACTATGGTTCCCAATGCATCACTCACCTCCTTGATCTTCATAATGTAAACATTGATGTTGCTAACTATGTGTCTTCCTTAGATTATTGATATCATTCTTAAATTGAATCTTCTTAGCTTTGGCTGAAGTAGAATATAACCTTTCTTGAGTTTCTCACACTTTCATTGAAGTGTCTAGATCCTGAATATTCCCTATCATTGCAATGGATCAAGAATTCGATTATCCCTCAATCTAGGCTTCACATCTATTCCATTAAAAATTTTTGAATAAACCCTACCCATGAGAAAACTAGACATCCTAATCTTCCATGGCTAATAGTTCTTCTTATCCAACTTTTCAATATGGGTGCTATATGCTAACTCGGTGTAGTCTAATGTACTCTTGCAAGGCTCTTTAATGCAAGAATACTTTAATTGTATATTTCAAGAGTATCAAAATAGATATGATAGATGCCTTGGTTCTTCATTAAGAGATCTCTCTTTGGTTGTATGTATGCCTCTCAACTTGGATCACGAGCTCCTCTTCTTCCAAGGTTTTCAATAGCTTCCTCTGGTCCTATTTGAATGTAATTGATTGTCTAACCTTGCTATGATAACACTGATGGGAGAATTCTCAAGTTCCCTATGTAGCTTGAAGATAGAATGATCTCATAGGTATACTTAGAGATGCCTCTCTTCATTCAAATCAATGGTTCTCTACATTCCTATCGAATGAACTGGCTCAAACTATATTTTGATACCTACCTAATGCAAGTCATCCTACATTAAATAATTTTTTTTACTAGGAGAAACAATTCCTCCAATATAGGCTAATCATTGCCTTAACTAGATATGCATACAGAGACCATTGTTCACTCTAGACCCGATTTCTCTAAAAATATGTAGAGTTAATACTAGATCTTTGAATCAACTTTAGAAGATTTTATTAGCTTTTTAAATACGTAAATATTATAATAATGGATAATATGTGAAGAGGAAACTCTACTCTACATTGAGAGCTATCTAGTTCTTTTACCATCAAAATAGAATGTGATCTATGACTACCTACAGTGAGAAGAAATCACTTAAACAAGCATGAGACTTTCTTAGAAAGGGGCCCACTAGATTATTCAAATTTAAATCTAGGGTACACGTATCTCATGTTTGGCTCCTTGCTTTATGATACTCCAAGTGTCTAGACGAGATGAGCGTCATGTGCTCCTATACTTTGAGCTTGACTTTCAACACTTCTTATAAACGAGGTGATTATGAAGTGATTATTAGATATTCAGGCTTAAAATGCCATATTTTTTATTCATATTTCGATCCACTAAGCACCATCTTGAGCCTTAATATTTATCCATTAAATACCATCTTTTGATGAAGATAACACTAAAACCTCTACTAAAGATATGTTGAAAATTATAGAAATCCAAAAGGTGAGAGACATGACTTCATTCATGATCTCACTAATAAAAGCACAGGAGTTTAATGCATTTGAAGGGAATGTTTAGGGAATAAATAAACATAACATGCAACTTTTCTCACTTGATGTATTTGAAAGGATGTGCACGACTATACGTATTAACCACATTCAAGATGAGTTCTTACGTATTGAACATGAGTTGTCGCAAGTAGGCTTAACTACTGAAAGGAAACCATTCAGCTCAATGGAGATGCCATTATGCTAATAAGCAAAGATATCCAAATTAAACAAGAAGAAACATTTATTAGTATTTTTTTATAATATGTGAACCCTTTTCAATATCGAAGAAGATATAATCCATTTTTGCTAAGCTTGTTGGCCTTCCCAAAGGTATTGGAAATGGCTATTTAACACTCCTAGAAGAAATTGCTATATCCTATCCCCTTTACTTGGCACGAAGTTTTAGTTGGTGAATGCCGTGAAGCTAAACATCTTTGTGGCTTTGGATTCGGTAAATACTATGTAATATGTATGGTTATAATTTTGATGATAAGGTTATATGGTTGACACTTTCATCTATCCAGCTTCTAAATTTCAAATTCTATGTTTTCCATAGGTAATATTAGTTTTGATAATTATATGGGTCAAATCCACTTAAGAACCCTCTTGGTGTGCTAGCACCTCTCTAGTCATTGCGTTGTAGCCTCCCCTTCTAGTTCAAGTTGAGAAGAACGTTTCTTTTTAAATTTAGTTATTATATTTAGTGAGCATGAGATTCATTAGAAGATATGTACCGAACGTGAGATTCGTTAGTAGATATGGTACCAAACCTAAAATCTTAATGCTAATCTAACACCGAAAGATAACAATCAGTACTTCAACTCATTTCAAACGTCGTCTGTTGATATTGTAAATACAAGTTAAACGGAAATCATATGCAGGAAATCTGTACGACCGTTTTTAACTCCTACGGGAATAACTCTCCTGCCTCTGTTTCAGGACGTCAAAGACGTCGCATAGTTTCTGTTGATTAAAGCCACTCAGCATGAAGATATGGCAGCATTTCGTATTCTTCTTCTCATATTTCGCTTGATCCAATCTTTAGCGGCCATCCATCATCATCATCCAGAGTTCCGTCAGCGAATGTGTCCTCATCAGTCCACCAGTGCAAGCCAAATGAAGAGGATGGCGAAGTATGCTCGTCATGGAAGCGTCGAGCTTCTTCTTCCTGTTCGCGCTGAATAGACATGATAGACAGTTTATTGGAGCAGTCAACTTCTAATGGAAGGTGATTGCAAGACCTGAAGAACTGCTGGAAGTCCGCAAAGCTCCCTCTCTGCACCTCCTCGTTCTTTCCGATCTGAGCGGTAAAGAAGCTGACTCTATCAACGAGGCCCCACGCAGTCACGAGCTGTGCGAATATAAGGTCCTCCTCTGTATATGGAGTACTTGTGCAGAGACCGACGTGGAGAACATGATGGCCGTCGCCATCTACACTCTTGTTGACAGCGAAAGATCGAGGTATCCTACAGACTATATGCTCATGGATATTGCTAGGTAAACCACGCACAGCGCTTAGGAGATCTTCCATATCTTGCTGCTGAACTGCAGTTGAAGTGGCGTAGCTGCTGGGCGTGAAGTTGATAGGACACTTGAGAAAGTCTGGTTTTAAAGCTGAACCTGCTTTTCGTCAATTATTCGATCGTGGCTTTTCGTGAGAAAAGCTCGACGCACAATTAATCTTTGCTTTCCGTGAGGTTTTTGCTTCTCATATATTACTTGAATTCTACATTCCGTGTATGCATATAATCCTTAGCATGCATGCTAATCAAAAGTATGCATTACCATACACGCCTTCATGTACGTTTCCAAATCCAAACCATCAAAGATTTTGCGTGGTATCACGGTACAACTATTCTTGCACTATAATTACACAAGAGCCTGCATACCACATTTGTTATTTTGATTGCATATACTCAAAATCTTTTAGGCCTCTCTACTACTTCCAATATGTACCCAAAACATAAATGACTAACAATGGAATAATGATTTGAAACAATACATATAGTTACATACATCAAATCCTATTGTATTCCAATGTTTAGACTGCTCACATCACAATTAGCAAAATAAAACACACTTAAATAGTAGTCTACTTAGAGTGCATCCCATAACATCTTTCTAGGCACCTTCCTATGCATTTCATCTATTAGATTTGAACTACTATTTAGGTACTTATGCATCACTTACATAGAAAATATCATTTGAATATGCAATATTCTCTAGAGATAATAAGATTTCTAACATTGGACTTGCAACCCATCTTATGTAGGGTTGCAACTGTAGAGCTTTCCTTCACTAATGATGGTTGAGAGTTTAGAACCACAAGTAATTTTTCTCTAATTCTTTGATTTCTTCATTTTCCTCCACAACATTTCCTTCAGTGTCCCAACAAGTTTTTTCGATGCCACAATATGATTGCCTTTATCTTGGATAACTAATTGCATATCTATTAATTCAAATTTAAGAGTACCTTTTTCAAATATATTTTGTCCCTTATCCAATAAAATAAGAACTAGATCTTGTATTTATGACCATATATTTTTGCGTTCTCCAATATATTCTAAGTCAATAAACTAAATTTTTTATGAACTTAGATAGCATATCTCCATGTCTAACTCTTGTATTAGATGTTACAACTTAGTATCTATTTCATGATAGGGTTTCTCCTTACTCCTCAAAATTGCATTATCTACTTTGAGAGCCAAAATCCTCTTCTCAATTGATTGTAATTGCTTCTTTATTTGGATCCAAATCTTTCTTCCAAACTTGTAGTTCAAAAATCAATTTTACTTTATCTTCCAACTTATCTTGCACTTCTTGTAGACGTTGATTCACCTCTCTAGAACCTTTCTTTTATTAGCTCCAAGTCTTTCTATAGCTTAATTGATGCTTTATCCTTAGTAGAAATGAGTTCATCCTTCATATTTACAATATGTAAATCATATTGCTGGGTTTTTTTTCAAAGTACAAATAACAACTTGTTTCCCATCCAAAGGTCCCTTGAGAAGTCTAGCGCACCTCCACCTTTTGTGATTTCTATAGTAGAAGGATGGCTTAGTTGATTCTATAGACTATTGTGAAGTACTAGGTTCTTTTGTTTACCTTTGAAGTTTCTATTTCAATTTGATAGGTTGTCTAGATTGAACTTCACTTGCCTCTCGTGCTATTGTAGTCGAAGATATTGTAAATTTATTAGACAACTATGACATTGTTTGAACATAGAAGCGTTTTATTGAACTATTGAAATAGTGTTTTGCTCTTTACATACATTAGCAATGCATTCACATAGATCGCAACTTTTGTGGATCTATCTTTTAACTTGTCTTTTCAATATAATTCATAGAAGATACGGTTATGTAAGATTGCATCTATATCTAAACCATGTTCGACCTCAAGAAATTACATAGTGTAATATTCATGACTCATATACTCATACTTAAGCAATAAATATATCCACTAAAGAAACGATTTCATCCACAATTGTCTTTGACTATTTCTACATTGCAGATGAGATAGTAGTTGTGGGTTCCCATTTCAATACTAAATATGGCCTCCATTTATTGACCCGAAGTGCATTGAAACAAATCGTGATCTTCATATTGCAATAAAAAATGACTATATAAATATTACCAAATATATGATAATTATTAAGTTGCGGGCCATGTAGTACTTGTTCTCTTGCCCGCTCGATGCCTTATACTACCATAGGGAATGAGAAAATTCCAACAACTCAGCTTTAAACAACCACTAAATAGTTTCTTGGTTGTCGAGTGACAACTCCCATTGTAGTTTGAAAAAAATATATATAGTCTATCATTACATCCCCCTACAAATACTCTTCAAATATGGCAGATGTCTCTTCATCTATGTCTAAATTGTCTAATGCCATAATTTGGATATGTATTTCTGCTCACTTTGTAGTTTTCCTTACCTGATCTATGCACGCTACTCCTCCTGGGACTAAAGATAAGTGGTGGGATGGAGTCCTCATCTAGTAAGGGTGTTTGGGAAGGCAAAAGTTTTTTAGCCATGACTACCAAGGATCCGAAATTTGAACCACTTAATGTGCTAACCCAAGTAAAAGATAAGTAGAATGCTCATGCAATGAGTTTACGAAGAATTGAATGAAAAGCTGATTAAAAGCTTTGTATGAAATTTTTTTGAAATGTGCAAAATTTCAAATGATCAAAGCTTACTTAAAGAGGATATCTAGTTAAAATTATTTAAAAATTTATGTTTATAATTATTTATTTATGTTTGGAATGTTCAATTATTTATGTGTATTTATGTCATATTCTCTAATGTATACATATGATTCTTACTCTTGCGAGATAAATCTCTTGTCTCTGTTTCATGTCATCAAACATGTCACATGGTTTTTATTCATTAAAGTTTTTGAAGTGTTTATTGGATCTTGCAAACACACGTATGCAGAGATAGTATAGAAATGAAAGGTCACAAAAGTACTCACAAAATAGAGAGAGATAAGAGACTAAACACAAGATTGGGTACAATCTCCCCCTACATACCCTGATGGACGAGTCTATTAGAGTATGTGTATTTATAGGTATTTCTCATTACGTCGTGAATAGAAGATACATGAGGGTGGTGCTTCAAAAATCATGCGTCTATGAAAATCTACTTTATCTACAAATCTTCGCTTTCTAAGGGATCTACTATTTTTACAAATACATCGTTTTCTAAGTGATCTACTATTTTTACAAAAACTTTGCTTTCTAAGTGATCTAATATTTTTACAAAAAATATCTAAAATACTATCTTATAATTATCTTAAAAAATATTTGAATAAGTCCACGTGCATTCATGCCCTTATGATTCTTCACCTGCTAAATCAAAACACAAATCACATTAAAAACCTCAAGAAATTAAAATCCATATAACATTCCATTAATATTCCATGAAGTATAATGTGCCTCCCAGTTGACGAGAAACTGATCTTAGTTGATAAAAATAAAATAGACATGGATCGTCAATCACATGTCCCATCATTGAATAATCATAAGCATGTTCCATGTAAAAAGACATGGATGGAAATGGAAAACTGGACTTTAATGTGACTATGATATGTAGAAAATCAAATTATCATAATGTGGAGTTAATGATGTCTTATGAATCCATTCAGATTCTCCAAGTGACTAATTTTTATATTTAACTAAATAAATACAATATTGCTTAACAATATGTGTAATAGTAGCATCATAATCAAGTAGTTTCTTTGGAACATAGATTTCAACATTTTTTTTAAGTAAAGGAGGATCATCTAAAATAGGAGCGAGTGGTAAAGTTCCCTTAGAGGATTTTAATAAACTAATATGAAAAGAATTATGTATATTCCAATGAGAAGGTATGTGTAGTCTATTTATTTTTTGAACAATACAAAAAGGTCCATAATAACATGGTGCAACTTTAATCTTAGGATGTTGTGAAATATTTTTCAAATGTCTTTTAAATATTCGTAACCATAAAAAAAAATTCATTATTGTTTAGCTACTTGTTTCTTATTAACATTACACATGTAATGATCTTGACTCCTTTTAATGTGCTCATGAACCTCATGAAGTGTAGAAATATGATCTTGTGCAAAAGAATCAGCCATAGGAATATCCGTTTGACTAAGAGTCATGGGAGTAGGAAGCTTCTTACAATAAACAATTTCATATAGAGATTCACCATACACAACACTTTTAGATAAGATACTTCATTACAACATCCTAGGTTAAGTCTTCCTTATGGGGGTATGTGTTGTGCTATTATATGAAAATTGTAGTAACTGAATTTCCTCATTCCAATTACTTGGATTATCTAAAGATTAACAATGTAATAAACCTAAAATAGTATTATTCATAGTTTCACTTTGCCTATTATTTTGGGGATGAAATGCAAAGCTAAAGCCTATTTTAGAACCTAAATTTTGAAATAATGCAACCCAAAAGTGATTACAAAAACGAACATCTCGATCTGAAAGAATAACTTTTGGAAAACCATGATGTGGCAAAATACGTTTAATAAATAACTTAGTAGCTTCAGGTGCAAAAAGACTCTTTTTACAAGGAATGAAATATGCTTGTTTATTGAACCTATCAACAATTATACAAATCTTATCATTATCAAATTAAGTTATAGGAAGACTAGTAATAAAAGCCATAGAGATTTGTTCCCATGGTCCATTAGGTATGGGAAGTGGCATTAGTAATCTAAATGCTTCATCATGATGTCATTTCAGATGTTAACACACAATGCAATGGAAAACATACTATGAAATATCTTTTTCCATATTTGGCCAAAAGAAGAATTCTTTACACATAGAGATAGTACTTTGTATGCCCCTATGACCCATATACGATGGTTCATGCATCTCTTTCATAACAAATTCTTTGAAAACTTTTGTGATGTATAACTTGTGTTGGAAATACAAGAATCCATTATGCAAAGTGTAGTGATCCTCATTAGATGGTGAATTATTGAAACCATTCCATGTTTGAAAAATACAAATCAGATGCATAAGTAAGAACCATGTCATGAAATGAATGCATATGAACAACATAAAAATTATGGATTGAAACAATATTTGCTTGTGGGGATGGGAAGCGACTAAGCGCATCATCTATGAAATTAGCTTTTCTAAGTTGATATCAAATTAAAGGTTGAAATTTTTGTATGAATGAAGCCCATTTGATGTGTCTTTTGAAAATGTATGGTTGATTAAATAAATGCTTAATAGCATGTTGGTCTGTTTTGATTAGAACTTCAAAACCCATAAAGTAATCTTTCAAAAATTTTCAAAACATGCACAATAGATAAAATTTCCTTATCATATGTATTGTAATTCTCTTCAAAAGGTTTAAGTTTGCTACTTTCAAATGCAATCGGATTATCATTTTGCATTAATACAACACCTATATGTAAACCACTAGCATCTGTAACTACATGGAAAGGTTATGCAAAATCTGGTAATTGTAAATAGGTGCATGTGAAAGTGCATTTCTGAGTTTTCAAAGGATTATTGTTGTGCTACTCCCATGCAAATTTTAACTTTTTCTTCAATAATGATGTGTGTGGAAGTGCTAAATAAGAAATACTTCTTACAAACTTTCTGTAAAAACTAGCTAACCCTAGAAAAGATTGTATATCATTCACAGATTGAATACATGCCATTCTTCAATTACTTCAATTTTCTTTCGATCTACATCAATGCCTTGACTAGAAACAGTATGTCCTAAATACTCGAATTCTTTTTGGAAGAAAGAACTCTTTTCAGGATTGACATAAAGTTTTTTTTGGGTAACAAATTAAAGACTACTGCTAAATGATTTTCATGGTCAATATCATTCTCACTATAGACAAGTATGTAATAAAAAAAAATAAGAGCAAAATCTTGGTAATCAAGAAAAATGCTATTCATCATACGTGCAAATGTAAGAGGTGCATTAATGAGTCCAAAATGCATTACCATGAATTCAACGTGACTAGTTTCAGTTCTAAAGGCAATCTTATAAATGTCATTTTGTGTCCTTCATCCTGATGATAACGAGGTTTAAGATCAATTTTGCTAAAAGCACGTGCTCCACGAAGTTTATCTAGCAAATCATCTATTCTAGGGATAGGATGTCTGGTTTTGATTGTGATCTTATTGAGCACTCTATACTCAATGCACATCCCATAAGTCTTGTTCTTCTTCTCCACTTAGAGAACAGGTACTCCAAAGGAGAGAACTAGGCCTTATAGGTCCTTTGTGTAGTAGATCCTTAACTTGATTAGCGATTTCTTTTTTATGTAAAGGTCCATGCCTATAAGGTGCTTTATGGGGAGAAGAACTACTAGGAATTAAGTCTATACTATGGTCAAAAGATCCCCTAGAAGGTGGTAGTTTAGAAGAGAAATTGGCCATAAAGCAATCCTAATAGGAAGCCATGAATTATTCATGTGCATTAGGAAGTGTATATGTATAATCAACTATGTTACTGACAATAACAATACATGAATTGTAGCCTTTTCTAAATGCACATTTTACTTGAGTATGACTAATTAATGGAAATGGTTGGAATTCATGCATTACACACAAAGAAATATCTTGATTGTTAAACTTAAAACTCATTGTATGTATATGATAATCAATGCATGGATTATAATGATGACAAGAAGGTGTGCCAATTATAACATTATAGGACTGCAAAGGAGCAATTAAGAATGTGCATTCATCTACATAAGAACCTATACAAAACTGAACGTTATGCACCACTTGTAACATTATATCTATTTCCTTGAAATGGAGCCTTAACTTTATAGATAGAAGGAAGTGTTTATAATTGGAGATCTTGCACTAGTGTGTAAGAAATAAAATCATGAGAACTACCATCATTATATAAAATATTAACAACTTTACCATTAATAGTACCTTACATGCAAAGTAAAGAATGGATAGAAATTTCGTTACCCAAGGTACTTAAATCCTTTTCCAATGCTGCTTTGGTCCAATCAGGTTGAGTATCTTCATGAACCACCTCCATGTTGTGTACATGAGCTCCAAAAGTTTTCATATCATTAGCTGACAACCTACATTTAGCTTTAGTATGAACAAACTTACTACAATGCCAACAAGTGATACAAGGCCATTTTTGTTGAGCATCCATCATTATAGTTTGAAGCTTTGGAGGTTTGGTATGTTGTTAAGGGGCTGTCTTTTGTATTGGTGAGAAATTGGATCAAGGAGGATGCTAAAAATTAGGTGGGCACTGAAAAGGGGAAGAGAAAGTAGTGAAAGGATGCTTGAAATGAAAATTATGCTTCAGTGGTTCTTGTCATTGACGTGTTTGTTGTAAGCAAATGGACATGGTGACGGACTAAAACTCCTTCACAGCATCATGTGTAAAGAAATAGCTTCATAGAGGATCTTAGGATGTAGTGTGTTGAGCTTGGATTGGATTCCCATCTTCATACTTTCGTTGCAAGGTATCTTTAGGAATTGTTTCAAGCGAATGAATAAGTAATAATCATTGCTAAAAGCATTCAGTCAGGATCTCCATCTTTCCATCCAAAATTTTTCCATGATTGATGAGCATGTAAGTGGAACTGAGAAGGAAGGACTCCTTGTTCTTTTCTTGAAATGGGATCCATGTGGTAGGGCGATTGGTTCTATGGTGCAAAACATTCCACCATAACTAGGCCTTACCCATCAAATAATTAGTAACAAATTTCACATTCTCAATCTCAGAATATGATTCGTCAGAATAACAGTCATCAAATTGGGATAGCCATGAAAGAACAATTAGATCTTCCTTTCACCCATCGAATTGAGAAAATTGGAAACTTTTGGCACCAACCTTGGAATGTGTGCCTTCCTCTTGAGCAGTGATAATGGCCTTCACCATGCTAGCTATGTTTTTATCATCACTCTGCATTTATTTGAGTACAACATCACATTCTTTTATCTCATTTTGCGCATGTTGGAGTTTGTGCCGCAAAAGCTCCAATTGTTGGTCAATCGATATCTCCGATAGGCATGATGTACCAAAATCCTCGGTATTATGGGTAGGGTCCATGGCCTTATATAGAATCAAAACCTATCACTAGACCAGATGAGAATTAATGACTCAAAACGGATGTCCGAGCATGAACAGATATCATAAATCACGACTGGAGATTGAGAAACCACCTTCAAAGATGCATGCAGGCTTTGATACCACTATTGACTACATCTTGTAGATGCACATATGTAGAGATAGTACAAAAACAAAATCTCACAAAAGTACTCACATAATAGAGAGATAAAAACTTGAATACAAGATTGGGTACAATCTCCCCCCACATACCCTGATGGATGAGTCTATTAGAGTATGTGTATTTATACGTATTTCTCATTATGTCCTGAAAAGAAGATTCATGAGGGTAATGCTTCCAAAAGCATGCATTTACAAAAATCTTCTTTATTTACAAGTTTTTTCTTTCTAAACGATGTACTATGTTTACAAAAACGTCACTTTCTAAGCAATCTTATATTTTACAAAAAATATCTAAAACACTATCTTATAAGTATCTTCAAAAATATCTGAATAAGTCCATGTGCATCCATGCCCTCATGATTCTTCGCCTGCTAAATCAAAACACCAACCATATTAAAAACCTCAAGACATTAAAATCCATAATACATTCCATTATTCCATAAAGTATAACATAGGTGTATCTAACTAGCTTAGCTAGCTAACTATTCCAAGTGGAATGATGTAAAAACATAAACTATGCTAAGAGAAATCAATTTAGCAAATAAAGCTATACCCCCGATTTTTTAGGACTGTAGCAGACAATGACCAGTGATCACCTCCATGCGACTTTCTCTGAAATGGCTGAATAGAATCTTCTCAATCTTTGGCAGCATGTAGATAACTTCAAGCTGAATCCAAGAAGCTTTGAAGCATTGAATTTGGTGAAGATTTGACCGAGATATGCACTCCACAAGTTGAGAGCCTTTTGAGTAGTATGACAGAGAACTCAGAAATGAACAATGAGAAAGTATGTATTAATGAACACTTGTATACAAATCCATTGGCATGAATGTCATTGCCTAATGGTGTAGATAGGTGTGGGCTAGAGTTTAGGCCTCCCACACACTCAAAATCAGTAATGAGAAGTTCCGGAGTGATGAGTTCTACCCGTGACTTTTCCATGACCATTTTTATAGAGAATGAGTAAAAATTTGAATTCAAGCTCCCTATGATCAAGCTCCTATATCCTAGGAGATACCCTTCAATCAAAGAGCTAATTTTTTCCATGAATCCTTTTGGTATCAAAAGATTCCAAGTCAATTTGACTTTTACAAGAAGATAAAGTGGTAATTAACCACTAGTACTAGTTCCTATGCTTCTTCACATATGTAGGGTCTTCAAGATATCTTTCAAGCCAAATGTGTAGGCTTGTGATTTACACCAACATCTCCCCCTCAATCCAAACATTTTGGCTTGATCTTCATCTTCAGTCTTCATGTATATCTTGCAATCCAATCATTGCTTTGAACCTGCAAAGTTTGGTTCCATCCAAAGCTTTAGTTAACAAATCTGCACATTGCATGTTGGTTGATACATAGGTGAGTTGAATATCTTTCCTTAGTAACTTCTCTCTCACATAACGGTAATGGACCTCTATATGTTTGGTCCTAGCATGATAGATAGGGTCAGCTACAAGGTGAAGAGAACTTGTATTATCTCCAAAGGTTATTGGAGACCTAGTATATAAACCCAATTCTGTGTACAAAAGCTTGATCCAAATGGCTTCTTGTGTGGCATTAGCGAGTCCTCTATACTCTGCCTCTATAGAGGACAAAGCAACAGTAGGTTGCTTCTTAGAAGACCATGAAATTGGTGTGTCACCTGCAAAAGAAATGTATCTTGAAGTGCTCCTCCTATCAGCCTTGCATCCTTCCCAATCTCCATCTGAATATATCTTGATATCAATGTCTGAAGTGTAAGGAAAATACAACCCATGATTCTGTGTACCCTTGAGGTACTTCAAGATTCTTTTGGCATCCTCTAAGTGAGGTATCCTTGGCTTGTGCATAAACTGACTTAGCACACTAACTCCATATGCAATATCTATCCTTGTTAAGGTAGCATAGTTCAAGCTACCCACCATAATTTGATAACCTGTAATGTCATTAACTTCATCACCTTCATGGGCACTTAGTTTGAGGTTTACCTCCATTAGAGTACTTGCTACTTTGGCATCCTGCAAGTGAAACTTCTTCAACATATCCTGTATGTACGTTTTCTGACTAATGTATATCCCTGAATTAGTGTATACTAACTCAAGCCCAAGAAAATACTTCAATGGGCCAAGATCATTGATCTTGAACACCTTCATCATTTGGCTCTTGATTTTTCTGATTCCATTGAGATCATTACCTGTAATTATGATGTCATCAATATCAACACAAAGGTATATTACCTCTGAATTACTTCTCTTGATGAATAGCAATCTATTTGCCTTGCTCATAATTAAACCTTGGTCTTGGAGATATGTAGTTAGCCTGTAATTCCATGCCCTAGGTGCCTGCTTCAATCCATATAAAGCCTTTTTTAATTTGCAAACATATGTTACCTTCTTGGGGTCCTCATAGCCAGGAGGTTGTGACATATATACCTCCTGTGAAATCCATCCATTCAAGAAAGCATTCTTGACATCCAATTGGTACATGTTCCAATTTTTTGATGCAGCCACACTTACCAACTTTTTGATAGTTGGCATCTTGGCCACAGGAGAGAATGTCTCTTCATAGTCAATGCCTTGGGTTTGTGCAAAACCCTTGGCTACCAATCTAGCTTTGTACCTATTAATTGTGCCATCACAATTTCTTTTAAGCTCATAGATCCATCTGGATCCTATTACCTTCATGGAGTCCTTCTTTGGTACTAACTCCCATGTATCACTTTCCTTGAGTGCTTCAATCTCCTCATCCATAGCTTCTTTCCATTCTGATTTGGTTATGGCTTCTTCATATGATCCAGGTTCTTCAATTGACAAATCTTTGGCAAGGTAAACAAAATGTTTAGTAACAAGAGATGTATCATACCCATATCTGATAGGTTTTTTGCTTTCTCTTTATGATCTTCTGATTGATTGAGTTGAAGATTCAGGTATGTCTTCAAGCTTCTTCATCTTCATTTTGCCCTTGGACTTCCATGCCTTGAACTCTTCAAGGTTGATAGTATCTTCATCATCTGAACTTGAGTCTTCATTCTGAGCAGGTTCCTCCTTTGCAAGACTTGGAAACTCCTCTTCCAAATCATAGGGTAGTTTAACCTTCCTGCATTCATTCTCATACCAAGAATCATTTTCATCAAAGACAACATCTCTACTCACCATGAATCCCTTATTCGAAGGGTTATAAAACATGTATTCTTTTTTATTCAAATCATACCCAATAAAGATGCACTTCTCAGCTTTAGGGTCTAGCTTACCTCTTATCTGAGAAGGAATGTGTACATATGCTACACATCCAAATATCCTGCAATGGTCAAGTGATGGTCTCTTACCATGCCAAGCTTCATAGGGTGTATGCCATCAATGGACTTAGATGGTAACTTGTTTATGAGGTAAGTGGTAGTAGAGACACTCTCTGCCCATAGATAGTTAGGTAAATTTTTTTCATTCAACATAGACCTAGCTGTATCAACAATCAACCTATTTCTTCTCTCAGCTACCCCATTTTGTTCAGGAGAATACCTTGTGGTTATTTCTCTTTTGATGCCTTTGTCTTGCAAGAAGTTTTCAAACTCATTGGAGAAGTACTCACCTCCTCCATCTGACCTTAGCCTCTTCAAATTCTTTCTTGTCTGATTTTCAACAAGTGCAAGATATTTTTTAAAGCAATTAAACACCTCATCCTTGTGCTTCATGAAGTACAATACAGTCCATCTGCTATAATCATCAATAAAAGATACATAGTACCTTGACCCTGAGACTGAGGGATCTTTGCTTGGTCCCCATACATCTGTATGGACAAGCTCTAGGTAATCTTCATGTATGTAACCTTTCCTTGAGAAGGGTAACCTGTGAGACTTCCCAAATTGACAAGCACCACACTTGTAAATCATATGTTGCTTGGATACATTAGGTATTCCAAGCACACATTGATCCCTCCATATCTCCTTCAAGGTTCTTTCTCCTATATGCCCTAATCTTTTGTGCCAAATCTCAAGCTCTGAAAGTGTTTGATCTTTATAACTGTATAGTGCAATATTCTTTGTGTCTTCTAACTCAAAAGTGAAAAGTCTACCTAATTTTTCTCCTTTAGCAATCCTCTTGAACCCATGTCTTGGATCCTCCACAAATGCTCCATATTGATTGAATCTAACCTGCAAACCTTTCTCCACAATCTATCCAACACTCATAAAATTTTTGGTAATGGTTAGTACATAGAGTACCTTGCTCAACAAATTCTGATTTCCATCACAAGTATTAACATTTCCAACTTTAACTACTGAGTGCTTGGTGTCATCACTTGTTTGAACTTGATGCTTACCTTTTGGTTCCTCAAGATCAGAGAGTAGTGCTACATTGCCAGCCACATGATTTGAGCATCCTGAATCAATGTAGAATAGGTGGTCATCATTTGTACCTGATTTTGAAGTCATGTTCATGATCAGAAGATAGTCATCCTGCTCCTCTGTGTAGTTTTTTTAGTCCTTTCTGGATTTGAATCCTCCTTGGTAGTTGCCATTGTAATTATTGTTGTAGTTGTTGTTGTAGTTGTTGTTGTAGCCTTGGTGATGATTGAATCTACCCCTTGACTATGAGTATCCACCTCTTTGGTATCCTCTTCCTCTCTGATTTTTGTAATTCCTGAAACACTCATCTGTAGTATGATTTGATAAACCATAAATGTTGCATGGTGAGCAGTTATACATAACCCAATGGATCACATAAATCCAATATTTCTAGCTCAAAGTATGAGCAAAATACCAATTAGAGGTAGAATTCTTTTTATTAAGGTACGATAAAAAGTTAATTTTTTCCAAACTTCTTGGAATTTCGTCCTATTGGTATCCCGGTTTAGAAGAATTTCCAAATGATGAGGAAAAAGGAAAGAAAATAAATAAAGAAAAATTTTAATCTATTAAAGATAAAAATATCAAAGCCTACTCGTAATTGCAAGCAATTACAAGCACATGGTGATTTATCTGTCAAGATAAAGGAGAAGGAATAGAGCTCTCACACACTCTCACACACAAGGGGAGGAGCACACATAGATTGAGGGAAAGAAGAATGATCTTCTTCTACTTCTTCTATTACATAAAGAGAATATACAAGAATGGCCTAATACAACAATACATTCAATACAATGTATAAAGAACAATACATAAGAAAATTATTATATCCACAAATGAGTGACTTGGCAAAAAACAAATGTACCATCACTCTTGATAGATAAATCTAGTGAATATCACTAAAATTATCCTTGATATATATCACTATAGCCACTATACATGTAAGAGAAACAAAAAGTGGGACATTTCATCCTTGATAATCACATGTTGAGCATGATATCTCAACACTCCCCCTCAAGCTCAACTTCAAGTCCTCTCATCTAAGCATCTTTTGAAACTTCTTCACCTTCTATGCTCCAAGTTCTTTAGTGAGAGTATCAGCAACTTGCTCATCTGTCCGCACATAAACATGATTAATATCACCTACCAATACCTTCTCCATGATGAAGTGTTGCAAGCTCTATTTGAATTTGAAATTCAAATAAGTTTTTGGAAAAATTATTGGAATCTGTTAGTAAAGTCACTCACTACCATCCAACTAGATTTATCGGAAAGTGATTTTAAAAACTGTTGAGAAGGGATTGCAAAAACAAATGGAGCTCTCACACCTAGCCATGGTTTGATGGAAAATATTTGTATACTAACTTGTATGTAATCAAGATCTTTACAGCCATAACTCTGATAATAGTACTCATCATATCCACTTGAATACTCTTGATAGGTTGGATATTTTATGGATTGATTGTAAAATTGTGGATATGCACCTTGTTGACTACTTTCCATAGAGTTTCCTTGCCTTGTAAATTCTATAATAATGGGATCAAATGGAATCATATTCTATTTTGTATGTCTTGTGCTTCTCCATACTTTACTAGAACCATGCATAGAGGAGCACATGGTTCTTTTATCAACATGGGTCTTGCTAGGCACTTGGGGTACTCCAACTAAACTTTAGATAGATATTGTATGGATTGTTTGATAAGATAAGAGTATCAAATGGGATAGTAGTATTCTTGGGCAAAAGGCATTGGAACTCAATAATTTCCCATGATTGGCGGATTTTGATACTAGCCTTACTTGAAAATTATAGAGGCACTTGATAGTTGAGTGGTCCATCATCTTCTGCTTAATCTCACAATATTAGAATTGTGGATGTGCATGAGGTGGTCTTCTATTACGTGCATGGCATCGATCATCTCCTCTGCATTGTGAGCACTTTTTAGGGTGAAGCCAGAAGATTTTGAGTTCAACTTCTTTATGATAGCTATAGGAAATGCAACCTTCCACAAGAGGGATTGCACATATTTTCAAAATTGGGAAGTTTTAGACAAAGTCAACTAAGGTCAAAGATGCTCAAAATATGCAAAAAATTTTATTACATATTTGGAAAGTGCTTCTCAAGAGCTATCTAGTGATATATTACATGCTAAATTTGGAGATGATTCAGGGGGCCAAAGGTCAAACCTTAATTTTCAAGTCAAAGGTCAAAAGCTTTGAAAAACAATTTTTTAATGTGAAGAGTCTATCTTATTTTAAGGAAAAATATTATGTGCAAACATAGTTAAAAATTTATAAAAAATAAACAAAAAGAGCCCCCTTGAATTCCCATTGCAAATCGTGAAGAAAATCACTAGAAAGTGTTTTTCCTTTTTCAAAGTCCTTTTACTTGCTTTTTGTCATGTATTTGTTCTTTATAAATAAAAGGAGTGAAAGTATAGGCCGTCACTTTTTGAAAGCTCAAGATTAGAGCTTGGGAGAGGTATTCTTCTTCAACCCTATAGGAGTTGGAGTTATGGTTTCCTTCACCTTCAATAAGGAGGGCGATAGCTAGGGTTTGTGATTCTTCTTCAACATCAAGGAGAACGTGAACTTGAAGCTTACCTATACATGGAGGAGATCATCTTCACTTTATGGAGATTGTTAAGTTATGAAGATATCTCGTAGGATTCTGCATTTATATAAAAACTCTATGATTCTTTGTAACATCCGTCATATTTTTGAATGTATAGCATATATGTGGAGCTTTGCTCCATCTCTCTATTTTGTTGTCTATTCTCTCTCATCTCTCTATTTCATTTATATTTATTGTGGGCCTTAAAAACCAGCAATTGGTATCAGAGTAGGTGGAAATAGTGCACAAAGAGCATGTTGAGAATAATGCGATATAGAAAAAGATAAGATCATTATGTCAAACATAAGCCAAGCTCAATTCATTATTTGGTAGGTGGTAGCAGGTCCATAAAACATGCAGGGTCAAAAGCTTGCTAGATACATGAACCAAAGGAAGTTAGCTCCAGGAGGTGTCACATCAGTCCTATTTGATCATGCAATTTCATCTATTAGATCTCAACTACTATTTAGGTACTTATGCATCACTAGCTTTCCTTGACTAATGATGGTTGAGAGTTTAGAACCACAAGTAATTTTTCTCTAATTCTTTGATTTCTTCATTTTCCTCCACAACATTTCCTTTAGTGTCCAAACAAGTTTTTTCGATGCTACAATATGATTACCTTTATCTTGGATAACTAATTGCATATCTATTAATTCATATTTAAGAGCACATTTTTCAAACATATTTTGTCCCTTATCCAATAAAATAAGAACTAGATCTTGTATTTATGACCATATATTTTTGCATTGTCCAATATATTCTAAGTCAATAAACTAAAATTTTTATGAACTTAGATAGCATATCTCCATGTCTAAGTCTTGTATCAGATGTTGTACCTTAGTATCTATTTCATGATAGGGTTTCTCCTTACTCCTCAAAATTGCATTATCTACTTTGAGAGCCAAAATCCTCTTCTCAATTGATTGTAATTGCTTCTTTATGTTTGGATCCAAATCTTTCTTCCAAACTTGTAGTTCACAAATCAATTTTACTTTATCTTCCAACTTATCTTGCACTTCTTGTAGACGTTGATTCACCTCTCTAGAACCTTTCTTTTATTAGCTCCAAGTCTTTCTATAGCTTAATGGATGCTTTATCCTTAGTAGAAATGAGTTCATCTTTCAGATTTTCAATATGTAAATCAAATTGCTGGGTTTTTTTTTCAAAGTACAAATAACAACTTGTTTCCCATCCAAAGGTCCCTTGAGAAGTCCAACTCACCTCCACTTTTTGTGATTTCTATAGTAGAAGGATGGCTTATTTGATTCTATAGACTATTGTGAAGTACTAGGTTCTTTAGTTTACCTTTGAAGTTTCTATTTCAATTTGATAGGTTGTCTAGATTGAACTTCACTTGCCTTTCCTACTATTGTACTCGAAGATATTGTATATTTATTAGACAACTATGACATTGTTTGAACATATATTTTCAACTTCAAGTGTACACTCATAAGTGTATCATATGTACCCACTATAAAAATCAAACATGGAAGCGTTTTATTGAACCATTGCAATAGTGTTTTGCTCTTTACATACATTAGCAATGCATTCACATAGATCGAAACTTTTGTGGATCCATCTTTTAACTTGTCTTATCAATATAATTCATAGAAGATACGGTTATGTAAGATTGTATCTATCTCTAAACCATGTTCGACCTCAAGAAATTACATAGTGTAATTTTTATGACTCATATACTCATACTTAAGCAATAAACATATCTACTAAAGAAGCCATTTCATCCACAATTGTCTTTGACGATTTCTACATTGGAGATGAGATAGTAGTTGTGGGTTCCCATTTCAATACTAATTATGGCCTCCATTTATTGACCGGAAGTGCATGGAAACAAATCGTGGTCTTCATATTGCAATTAAAAATGACTATATAAAAATTACCAAATATATGATAATTATTAAGTTCCGGGCCATGTAGTAGTTGTTCTCTTGCCCCCTCGATGCCTTATACTACCATAGGAAATGAGAAAATTCCAACAACTCAACTTTATACAACCACTAAATAGTTTCTTGGTTGTCGAGTGAAAACTCCCATTGTAGTTTGAAAAAAATATATATAGTCTATCATTACGTCTCCCTACGAATACTCTTCAAATATGGCAGATGTCTCTTCTTCTATGTCTAAATTGTCTAATGCCATAATTTGGATATGTATGTCTGCTCACTTTGTAGTTTTTCTATGACCTGATCTATGCATGCTACTCCTCTTGGGACTAAAGATAAGTGGTGGGATAGAGTCCTCATCTAGTAACGGTGTTTGCGAAGGCAAAAGTTTCTTATCCATGACTACCAAGGATCGGAAGATTGAACCACTTAATGTGCTAACCTAAGTAAAAGACTAACGAAGTAGAATGCTCATGCAATGAGTTTAGGAAGAATTGCATGTAAAGAAGATTAAAAACTTTGTATGAAATTGTTTTGAAATGTGCAAAATTTCAAATGATCAAAGCTTACCTAAAGAGGATATCTGGTTAAAATTATTTAAAAATTTATGTTTTTAATTCTTTATTTATGTTTGGAATGTTCAATTGTTTATGTGTATTTATGTCATATTCTCTAATGTATACATATGATTCTTACTCTTGTGAGATTAAATCTGTTGTCTCTATTTCATGTCATCAAACATGTCACATGGTTTTTATTGATTAGAGTTTTTCAAGTGTTGATCGGATCTTGCAGAGGCACGTATGCAGAGATAGTATAGAAATGAAAGCTCACAAAAGTACTCACAAAATAGAGAGAGATAAGAGATTAAACACAAGATTGGGTACAGTCTCCCCCCACATACCCTGATGGACGAGTCTATTAGAGTATGTGTATTTATAGGTATTTCTCATTACGTCCTGAATAGAAGATACATGAGGGTGGTGCTTCAGAAAGCATGCATTTATGAAAATCTACTTTATCTACAAATCTTCGCTTTCTAAGCGATCTAATATTTTTACGAAAACATCACTTTCTAAGCGATCTACTATTTTACAAAAACTTTGCTTTCTAAGCGATCTAATACTTTTACAAAAAATATATAAAATACTATCTTATAATTATCTTCAGAAATATTTGAATAAGTCCACGTGCATTCACACCCTTATGATTCTTCACCTGTTGAATCAAAACACAAATCACATTAAAAACTTCAAGAAATTAAAATCCATATAACATTCCATTATTCCATAAAGTATAATGTTCCTCCCAGTTGACAAGAAACTGATCTCAGTTGATAAAAATAAAATAGACATGGATGGTCAATCACATGTCCCATCATTGAACAATCATACGCATGTTCCATGTAAAAAGACATGCATGGAAATGGAAAACTAGACTTTAATGTGACTATGATATGCAAAAAATCAAATTATCATAATGTGGAGTTAAAAATGTCTTATGAATCCATTGAGATTCTCCAAGTGACCGATTTTTATATTTAACTAGATATCAATGGTATTGTTTACCAGTATGTGTAATAGTAGCATCATAATCAAGTATTTTCTCTGGAACTTAAATTTCAACATCCTTTTCAAGTAAAGGAGGATCATCTAAAATAGAAGCGAGTGGTAAAGTTCCCTTATAGGATTTTAATAAACTAATATGAAAAGAATTATGTATATTCCAATGAGAAGCTATGTGTAGTCTAAAAGCATTGTCATTTACTTTTTGAATAATAAAAAAAGGTCCATAATAATATGGTGCAATTTTAATCTTAGGATGTTGTGAAATATTTTTCAAATGTCTTTTAATTATTCGTAACCATACAAAGTCATTTTCATTATTGTTTAGCTACTTGTTTCTTTATAACATTACACATGTAACGTTCTTGACTCCTTTTAATGTGCTCATGAACCTCATGAAGTGTATAAATATGATCTTGTGCAAAAGAATCAGCCATAGGAATATCTCTTTGACTAAGAGTCATGGGAGTAGGAAGCTTCTTACCATAAACAATTTCATACAGAGATTCACCATACACAGCACTTTCAGATCAGATACTACATTACAACATCCTAGGTGAAGTCTTCCTTATGGGGGTATGTGTTGTGCTATTATATGCAAATTGTAGTAAAGGAATTTTCTCATTCCAATTACTTGAATTATCTAAAGAATAACAATGTAATAAACCTAAAATAGTATTATTCATAGTTTCACTTTGCCTATTACTTTGAGGATGAAATGCAAAGCTAATGCCTATTTTAGAACCTAAATTTTGAAATAATGCAGCCCAAAAGTGATGACAAAAACGAACATCTCGATCTGAAAGAATAACTTTTGGAAACCCATGATGTGGCAAAATACGTTTAATAAATAACTTAGCAGCTTGAGGTGTAAAAAGACTCCTTTTACAAGGAATGAAATATGCTTGTTTATTGAATCTATCAACAATTATCCAAATCATATCATTATCAGATGAATTTATAGGAACACCAATAATAGAATCCATAGAGATTTGTTCCCATGGTTCATTAGGTCTGGGAAGTGGCATTAGTAATCTAAATGCTTCATCATGATGTCATTTCACATGTTGACACACAATGGAATGGGAAACATAATGTGCAATATTCTTTTCCATATTTGGCCAAAAGAAGAATTCTTTACACATAGAAATAGTACTTTGTATGCCCCTATGACCCATATACGATGGTTCATGCATCTCTTTCATAACAAATTCTTTGAAAACTTTTGTGATGTATAACTTGTGTTGGAAATACAAGAATCCATTATGAAAAGCGTAGTGATCCTCATTAGATGGTGTAGAATTATTGAAACCATTCCATGTTTGAAAAATACAAATCAGATGCATAAGTAAGAACCATGTCATGAAATGAATGAATATGAACAACATAAATATTATGGATTGAAACAATATTTGTTTGTGGGGATGGGAAGCGACTAAGGGCATCATCTATGAAATTAGCTTTTCTAGGTTGATATCAAATTAAAGGTTGAAATTTTTGTATGAATGAAGCCCATTTGATGTGTCTTTCGAAAATGAATGGTTGATTTAATAAATGCTTAATAGCATGTTGGTGTATTTTGATTAGAACTTCAAAACCCATAAACTAATATTTCCAAATTTTTTAAAACATGCACAATAGTGAAAATTTTAAATGCAATTGGATTATCATTTTGCATTAATACAACACCTATACGTAAACCACTAGCATCTATAACTACATGGAAAGGTTATGCAAAATCTGGTAATTTTAAATAGGTGCATGTGAAAGTGCATTTTTGAGTTTTTCAAAGGATTATTCTTGTGCTACTCCCATGCAAATTTTAACTTTTTCTTCAATAATTATGTGTGTGGAAGTGCTAAATAAGAAATACCTCTTCACATACTTTCTATAAAACCTAGCTAACCCTAGAAAAGATCGTATATTCACAGATTGAGTACATGCCATTCTTCAACTACTTCAATTTTCTTTCGATCTACATCAGTGCCTTGACTAGAAACAATATGTCCTAAATACTCGAAGTCTTTTTGGAAGAAAGAACTCTTTTGAGGATTAACATAAAGTTTTTTTGGGTAACTAATTAAAGACTATTGCTAAATGATTTTAATGGTCAATATCATTCTCACTATAGACAAGTATGTCATCAAAGAAAATAAGAGCAAAATCTTGGTAATCAAGAAAAATGCTATTCATCATACGTGCAAATGTAGCATGTGCATTAGTGAGTCCAAAAGGCATTACCATGAATTCAATGTGACTAATTTGAGTTCTAAAGGCAATCTTATAACTGTCATTTTGTGTCATTCATATCTTTTGAGAACTAGATTTAAGATCAATTTTGCTAAAAACACTAACTCCACGAAGTTTATCTAGAAAATCATCTATTATAGGGATAGGCTATCTGGTTTTTATTGTGATCTTATTGAGCACTCTATAGTCAATGCACATCCTATAAGTCTTGTTCTTCTTCTCCATTAAGACAATAGGTGCTCCAAAGGAGAGAACTAGGCCTTATAAGTCCTTTGTGTAGTAGATCCTTAACTTGATTAGCGATTTCTTTTTTTTGTAAAGGTCCATGCCTATAAGGTGCTTTCTAGGGAGAAGAACTACCAGGAATTAAGTCTATACTATGGTCAAGAGATCCCCTAGAAGGTGGTAGTTAAGAAGGAAAATTGGACATAAAGCAATCTTGACAGGAAGCCATAAATGATTTATGTGCATTAGGAAGCGTATATGTATAATCAACTATGTTATTGACAATAACAATACATAAATTATAGCCTTTCCTAAATGCACATTGTACTTGAGTATGACTAATTAATGGAAATATTGGTTGGTATTCATGCATTGCACACAAAGAAATATCTTGATTGTTAAACTTAAAACTCATTGTATGTATATGATAATCAATGCATGGATTATAATGATGACAAGAAGGTGTGCCAAGCATAACATTCTAGGACTGCAAAGGAGCAATTAAGTACGTGCATTTATAGATAGAAGGAAGTGGCTATAATTGGAGATCTTTCACTAGTGTCTAAGAAATAAAATCATGAGATCTACCATCATCATGTAAAGTATTAACAACTTTACCATTAATAGTATCTTACATGCAAAGTAAAGAATGGATAGAAATTTCATTACCCAAGGTACTTAGATCCTTTTCCAATGCTTCTTTGGTCCAATCAGGTGGAGTGTCTTCATGAACCACCTCCATGTTGTGTACATGAGCTATGAAAGTTTTCATATCATTAGCTCGCAACCTAGATTTAGCTTTAGTATGACCAAACTTACCACAATGCCAACAAGTGATACAGGGTCATTTTTGTTGAGCATCCATCATTATAGTTTGAAGGTTTGGAGGTTTGGCAGGTTGTACAGGGGTTGTCTTCTATATTGGTGAGAAATTGGATCGAGGACATTGCTAAGAAGTAGGTGGGCACTGAAAAGGGGAAGAAAAAGTAGTAAAAGGATGCTTGAAATAAAAATTAGGCTTGATTGGTTATTTTCATTGACGTGTTTGTTGTAAGTGAGTGGACATGGTGACGGACTAAAACTCCTTCTAAGCATCATGTGGAAAAGAAATAGCTTCATAGACAATCTTAGGATGTAGTGTGCTAAGCTTGGATTGGATTCCCACCTTCAAACCACCTTCATACTTTCGTTGCAAGGTATCTTTAGGAATCGTTTCAAGCGAATGAATAAGTAATAATCATTGCCAAAAGCATTCAATGTAGGTAGACACAAGATGTCCATCTTTCCATCCAAAATCTATCCATGATTGATGAGAATGTAAGTGGAACTGAGAAGGAAGGACTCCTTGTTCTTTTCTTGAAATGGGATCCATGTGGTAGGACGATTGGTTCTATTGCACAAAAAATTCCACCATATCTGGGCCTTACATACCAAATAATTAGTAACAAATTTCACTTTCTCAATTTTAGAATATGATTTGTCAGAATAACATTCATCAAATTGGGATAGCCATGAAAGAACAAATTGATCGTCCTTTCACCCATCGAATTGAGAAAATTGAAAACTTTTGGCACCAATCTTGGAATGTGTGCCTTCCTCTTGAGAAGTGATAATGGCCTTCACCATCTTAACTATGTTGTTATCATCACTCTACATTTATTGGAGTACAACATCGCATCTTTTATCTCATTTGGAGCATGTTGGAGTTTGTGCCGCAAAAGCTCGAATTGTTGCTCAATCGATATCTCCGATAGGCATGATGTACCAAAATCCTTAGTATTATGGGTAGGGTCCATGGCCTTATATAGAATCAAAACCTATTACTAGACCAGATGAGAATTAATGAATCAGAACAGATATTGAAGCGTGAACGGATGTCGTAAATCGCGATCGGACATCCAGAAACCACCTCCAAAGATGCATGGAGGCTTTGATACGAGGATTGACTAGACCTTGTAGATGCACATATGTAGAGATAGTACAAAAACAAAATCTCACAAAAGTACTCACATAATAGAGAGAGATAAAAGACTGAATACAAGATTGGGTACAATCTCCCCCCACATACCTTGATGGATGAGTCTATCAGAGTATGTGTATTTATAGGTATTTCTCATTATGTCGTGAATAAAAGATTCATGAGGATGGCACTTCCAAAAGCATGCATTTACAAAAATCTTCTTTATTTACAAGTTTTTGCTTTCTAAACGATCTACTATGTTTACAGAAACGTCGCTTTCTAAGCAATATATTTTAGCTAAAAATATCTAAAACATTATCTTATAACTATCTTCAAAAATATATGAATAAGTCCACGTGCATCCATGCCATCATGATTCTTCACCTGCTAAATCAAAACACAAATTATATTAAGAACCTCAATACATTAAAATCCATATAACATTCAATTATTCCATAAAGTATAACAGGAAGATTACTCTTGGTACCAATGAATTATAAGTCACTCAGCATGAAAGATATATGAGCAATTCATATGTTTGTTTTCACATTTATCTTGATCCAATCTTTTGCGGTCATCCAACATCATCATCTATTGGCATTAATAATGCTTGAATAATATGGACATGCCAAAGGACATATCAAAAGTCAACAATGAACATATATATGTAACTATTCATAAATAATAATAAAATACAACTATTTAAACCTCCCACATGTATCCACTTTTTGCTTCTTTGTGTCTCCTACCTGCATTTGCAAATCTTCAACATAGTATCGGAGCCATCATTCTTGGTGCACTTGTGATAACAAGAGAAATCCTTTCGTACTTTCTATTATTTTTAAATTGTTTCCTACATAGGAAATATTGATTGTACATGATTAGCAAGCCTATACACCTTATTGGTGTGTCTCAAGTGCCATCTCCAAACATCTATGCATGTCACCCTCAAAACCCACAATCAAAAATGGAAATGATTACAACCATGATCGAAAAAGGAAAGGATCACACCCATGATAAAAAGAAAATTGATCACTACACAATAAAAAAGGGCTAGTTAGGTTTTTTACGCCTAAATAGTTGAGGATTGAGACCATCTATATAGAACCAACCAAATTTGTATTCAAGTTTTGGAATTCTCAAAATAGTATGATACTCTTTGCTAGATGGGCCTGCCTTGTTTGGATTCATGGGGTATGCATGCATGTCTTCTAGAGTAGCCATGTGATCCCAACTAAGTTTTGACTCATTATTGAAGAAAGTTCGAATGTATGGCTAGGGGTAGGTGGATACTTTCCACTAAAGAAAGATGACTTTTAATGGACTTTTCTTGACCTAATATTTTAACCAATCTTAGATGCATGTAAAAACAATAAAGTTCAAATGGGCTTCAATCCTTTAGGAGAGGTAATTTGCATCAAAGCATGTCATTTCCAAAGCAAAAATGATATTAACAAAATTCACTACTCTCACAAATTAACTCACAAATTTGATAGAGATGTGATGTCATAGAGAGAAGTGCTTATTTTCATGCTAACACCATAGAGAGAAGTGCTTCTTTTCATTGCTCATGCCATAAAGAGAAGTGCTCCTTTTCATTGCTCGCACAATTACAGCATAAACTTCTGTAATCAATAAATCATTGAAACATTACTCCCCTTATACATGATATATATTGATGTTGCACCTCCAATAAAAAATGATGACCTTTTGATCAAGTAAGAAGATTTTTAATCAATTTTCAATACAATTAAGCTTTTCCAATATTTTGAAAATTGTAAAATTTATTGTAATCTACATAACCCAATGGATCACATAAATCCAATATTTCTAGCTCAAAGTATGAGCAAAATACCATTGAGAGGTAGAATTCTTTTTATTAAGGTATGATAAAAAGTTAATTTTTGCCAAACTTCTTGGATTTTTGTCCTTTTGATATCCAAGTTTAGAAGAATTTCCAAATGATGAGGAAAAAGAAAACAAAATAAATAAAGAAAACATTTCACTCTATTAAAGATGAGAATATCAAAGCCTACTCAGAGTTGCAAATAATTACAAGCACATGGTGATTTATCTGTCAAGATAAAGGAGAAGGAATAGAGCTCTCACACACTATCACACACAAGGGGAGGAGCACACATAGATTGAGGCAAAGAAGAATGATCTTCTTCTACTTCTTCTATTACATAAAGAGAACATACAAGAATGACCTAATACTACAATACATTCAATACAATGTATAAAGAACAATACATAAGAAAATTATAATATCCACAAATGAGGACTTGGCAAAAAACAAATGTACCATCACTCTTGATAGATAAATCTAGTGAATATCACTATTATTATCCTTGATATATATCACTATAGCCACTATACATGTAAGAGAAACAAAAAGTGGTACATTTCATCCTTGATAATCACATGTTGAGCTTGATATCTCAACACTCCCCCTCAAACTCAACTTCAAGTCCTCTTATCAAAGCATCTTTTGAAACTTCTTCACCTTCTATGCTCCAAGTTCTTTAGTGAGAGTATCAGCAACTTGCTCATCTGTCCACACATAAACATGAATAATATCACCTACCAATACCTTCTCCATGATGAAGTGTTGCAAGCTCTATTTGAATTTGAAATTCAAATAAGTGTTTGGAAAGATGATTGGAATCTTTTGGTAAAATCACTCACTACCATCCAACTAGATTTATGGGAAAGTTATTTTATAAACTTTTTAGAAGGGTTCGGGAAAACAAATAGAGCTCTCACACCTAGACATGGCTTGATGACAAATATTTGTATACTAACTTGTATGTACTCAAGATCTTTACAACCATAAATATGATAATAGTACTCATCATATCCACTTGAATACTCTTGATAGCTTGGATATTTTATTGATTGATTGTAAAATTATGGATATGCGCCTTGTTGACTAATTTCCATAGAGTTTTATTGCCTTGTAAATTCCATAATAATGGGATCAAATGGAATCATAATCTATTTTGTATGACTTGTGCTTCTCCATACTTTACTAGAACCTTGCATAGAGGAGCACATGGTTCTTTACTGAACATGGGTCTTGCTAGGCACTTGGGGTATTCCAACTAAACTTTAAATATATATTGTATGGATTGTTTGATAAGATAAGAGTATCTAATGGGATAGTAGTATTGTTGGGCAAAAGGCATTGGAACTCAATAATTTCCCATCATTGGCTGATTTGATACTAGCCTTACTTGATAGTTATAGAAGCACTTGACAGTTGAGTGGTTCGTCTCCATAATATAGAAAATGAGAACTCATTAAATTTTCCCATATGCTCCTCTCATCCAAATATTTACATGGAAGGATAGAGATAGGGAAAAGAAAAGTTAAAGTATAGACTTAAACATACTTCCTCAACTCTCAAGGTTGGCCAGGCCTATCAAGTATCAATCATATGCTCTCATCTACATGTATCTACCAAAAAATGTATACAAGAACTTAGTAAATTGTCCACCATAAGGTTTTGAATGCAGACTCTTGGTTGCCCTCTTATTCATAAAAATATATATCATGATAATATTCAAAATCTTTGAACATCATATATAAAACTTGAATATGACTTGTTGAGAGCATATACAAATATGTGATTGCTTGTGCAATCAAATAGGACTGATGTGACACCTCTTGGAGCTAACTTCCTTTGGTTCATGTATCTAGCAAGCTTTTCACCCTGCATGTTTTATGGACCTACTACCACCTACCAAGTAATGAATTGAGCTTGGCTAATATCGAAAGCCTTAGGTATTTTTATGGACATTGGCATTACCTTTATAGGTACCTAGAGCAACACTTTTTCAGTTATCAACGCAATTTACATTTTCATCAATGAACAAAATCTATACCTATCTTGGCATATTCCCCTTGCGTCAGGCTAGGAGGGGACTTTTAGAAATGCAACCTTCCATAAGAGGGTGTTGGAGTTTGAGGCCCGTGGAAGCACACAAATGACACAAGGAAGAAGAAGAATCTTGGAGCACAATACACAATACTGAATGTATTGCCACTAGAATGTACAAAGATAAAAGACCTGTTAGGGTTATAGGTGTATATAGAAGCCGAGGGGGGGAACCTCCTAAAGAGGGAAAAAAGTGCTCCGATGGTCCTAACGTGTTCACACACATCACTTCCTAAGTATATCTACAAATCCCCCCTGGGAGTGATGCGGTGAAAAAGCAACTGGAACTCATGTATAAGGAAGTGCCAAGCTATGTGGAATCAATCCACAAAAGGAAGTAGGCCTAAAGCTTTGCAGAAAGCTTCAAACTTCTCGTGAGGCAAAGCCTTTGTGAAAAACTCTACAATGTTCTCTTGTGTGGGCACATATGCCAAATTGATCTCTTTGGCAGAGAACCTCTCCCTGACATAATGATAACGCACCTAAATGTGCTTAGTGCGAGCATGGAACATAGGGTTCCTCGTAGCTGCCAATGCGCTCTGACTATCATAGGTGCTCGTTAAGCCTAGTTGGCTTCTTTTGGGTAACTGATTATATGCAGTGAAGTCAGTGATTCACTATGCAGGTAAACATGTCAATACTTACATTTTTATGGTATTTTGACATTGGTCATATGCTCATTTTGTAGAGGATACTCTGGAAAAGTTTTTTCCAAATTTTTGGTTTTGTCAACTATAGAGTGGTCGATTTACTCCTTGATACACTTGTTGGTGTGAGCACATTTATTCTGACATAGTCCTTTTGGTTGCTCATTACTATTCATTAATTCATTTTTCTAGGAAGATTGCTAAATTCTCTCCTAGATTCTAACACTTTGTCATCCTTCTTTGAGCCTTAGTGGGGTTTGGACTCTTCTAGATCCATTATCATTCTATTCATTTCTCTATCATCATGGCATCAGAGATCTCAGGCACATATGGTGGATCAGGGTCTAGTTCTAGTGTTCCAAGGAGGAGCTATAACTTGCAAGGCAAAGTCCATTTTGAGATCCAAAAATTTGATGGCACAAACTTTGCTCCATGGAAGAATCAGATTAAAGATATGCTGATTCAGAGGAGGCAATGGAAGCTAGTAAATGGAATCTCAAAGAAGCCTGCTGACATGGATGAAGATGTTTGGATGAGCTAGATGAAATGGCGAGGTGAACCGTTCAATTGAACTTGGCAGATAATGTCTAGTTTAGAGTATTAGACTATGGAAGTGTAGAGGAGCTTTGGAAGAAGTTATGCAATACACATGAAAAAAGGATGGCATCAAATAAAGTGTATCTGATGAGAAAATTATATGACCTTTGCATGAAGGACACATATAGTGTTGTTGCTCATCTAAATGAGTTTGATGCTATATTCTCTGAGTTATAGTCTCAGAGAATGGATATGGATAATGAAGTGAAAGTAGACTTGTTGTTATGCAACTTGCCATCATCATGTAATATGTTTTGCACAGCTATTAGCAATAGTGCACCTGGTGGTAAAGTGGTCTATGATGAAATATGTGGAGCACTCTTGAGTGAGGAAATTCCTAGAAAATCTATTGTCGGCACTCAGAGTGGAGATGCATGTAATGTTTGTGATTCTTACCAAGGAAAGAATGAGCAATGTTGTAGGAGCAAGAATAAGGAATAGAATGGTCAACGGAATAAGAGTAGAAGTAAATCAAGGAAGAGGGATATTGAATGCCATTATTGTCATAAGAAAGGACACATGAAGAAAGAGTGTTATGTATTAAAGAATGGTAAAGGTAAAGGACCAAATGTTGATGGGCATGTTAAATAGCTACCTACACCAGGTACCTCGACTCTGAAGATTGATGAAATTGATGTTATTTTTTATGATGTTGATGTGTTGAAACTTGATAGCATTGTGCCAACTGAGGCTCTTATAGCTGATTCTCTTTCTCACACATGGCTGCTAGATTTTGGTGCTTCTTTCCATGTGACACCACATAGAGAATGGTTCTCTAATTATGTAGAAAAGTCTCTTGGTACTGTGAGACTTGGTGAGTCTTACCAGTGTGACATTGTTGGTATTGGAGGTGTGGTTGTGCATTTCATTGATGGTTCAAAGTTTATTATGCATAATCTATGCCATGTAACTCAGTTATAATGTAGTTAGATGTCAGTCGATCAACTTGATGACCTTGGCTACAAGGTGGTCTTCTATGCTTAGTCCTTTCGCATATCAAAGGGCAATATGGTTATTGCAAAAGGAAGCAAAGTTGGCTCACTTTATCCTTTATTTATATCATAGAAAGACCACTTGTTAGCTATTATGGAACAGCCTATGGCTTGTATTTGGCACGGCCATTTGGGGCATATATCACGTAGTGGAATGGAAAATCTTTCTCATTTTGGCTACTTACATGTGTTATCATTCTCTTATTTTTCATTTTGTGAGGATTGTCAATATGGAAAGCAAACTAGAAATGTGCACAAAATGCACATTGATGCTTCAATTCAGCCTTTGGATCTCGCTCATACAGATGTGTGTGGTCCTATACCCACAAGGTCATTAGGTGGTTCTCTTTATTTTTTCACTTTCATAGATGATGCTACTAGAAAAGTCTAGATATATCCTATCAAAGCAAAGGATGAGGTATTCCCTACTTTCAGAAAATGTCTTGCTTATGTTGAGACTAAAAAAGGAACTAAGCCAAATCCTATTGTATTCTAATATTTAGACTGCTCACATCACAATTAGAAAAATAAAACACACTTAAATAGTAGTCTACTTAGAGTGCATCCCAGAACATCTTTCTTTGCACCTTCGTATGCATTTCATCTATTAGATCTGAACTACTATTTAGGTACTTATGCATCACCTACATAGAAAATTTCATTTGAATATGCAATATTCTCTAGAGATAATAAGATTTCTAACATTGGATTTGCAACCCATCTTATGTAGGGTTGCAACTGTAGAGCTTTCCTTCACTAATGATGGTTGAGAGTTTAGAACCACGAGTAGGTTTTCTCTAATTCTTTGATTTCTTCATTTTCCTCCACAACATTTCCTTCAGTGTCCCAACAAGTTTTTTCGATGCCACAATATGATTACCTTTATCTTGGATAACTAATTGCATATCTATTAGTTCATATTTAAGAGTACCTTTTTCAAATATATTTTGTCCCTTATCCAATAAAATAAGAACTAGATCTTGTATTAATGACCAAATATTTTTACATTGTCCAATATATTCTAAGTCAATAAACTAAAAGTTTTATAAACTTAGATAGCATATCTCCATGTCTAAGTCTTGTATCAAATGTTGCAACTTAGTATCTTTTTCATGATAGGGTTTCTCCTTACTCCTCAAAATTGCATTATCTACTTTGAGAGCCAAAATTCTCTTCTCAATTGATTGTAATTGCTTCTTTATGTTTGGATCCAAATCTTTCTTCCAAACTTGTAGTTCACAAATCAATTTTACTGCAAATTGTAGAAAGGAATTTTCTCATCCGAATTACTTGGATTATCTAAAGAATAACAATGTAATAAACCTAAAATAGTATTATTTATAGTTTCACTTTGCCTATTAATTTGAAGATGAAATGCAAAGCTAAAGCCTATTTTCGAACCTAAATTTTGAAATAATGCAACCCAAAAGTGATTACAAAAACAAACATCTCGATCTGAAAGAATAACTTTTGGAAAACCATGATGTGGCAAAATACGTTTAATAAATAACTTAGCAGCTTGAGGTGCAAAAACACTCTTTTTACAAGAAATGAAATATGCTTGTTTATTGAACCTATCAACAAGTATCCAAATCATATCATTATCAGATGAAGTTATAGGAAGACAAGTAATAAAATCCGTAGAGTTTTGCTCCCATGGTCCATTAGGTATGTGAAGTGGCATTCGTAATCTAAATGCTTCACCATGATGTCATTTCACATGTTGACACACAATGTAATGGGAAACATACTGTGCAATATCATTTTCCATATTTGGCCAAAAAAATAATTATGAACATGTAGAAATAGTACTTTGTATGCCCCTATGACCCATATATGGTGCACAATAGCTAAAATTTCCTTATCATATGTACTATAATTCTTTTCAGAAGGTTTAAGTTTCCTACTTTCAAATGCAGTCAGATTATCATTTTGCATTAACACAGCACCTATACATAAACCACTAGCATCTGTGACTACATGAAAGGTTATGCAAAATCTAGTAATTGTAAATAGGTGCATGTGAAAGTGCATTTTTGAGTTTTTCAAAGGATTATTGTTGTGCTACTTCCATGCAACTTTTAACTTTTTCTTCAATAATGATGTGTGTGGAAGTGCTAAATAAGAAATACCTCTTACAAACTTTCAATAAAAACTAGCTAACCCTAGAAAAGATCGTATATCATTCACAAGTCGAGGTACATGCCATTCTTCAATTACTTCAATTTTCTTTCGATCTACATCAATGCCTTGACTACAAAAAGTATGTCCTAAATACTCGAATTCTTTTTGGAAGAAAGAACTCTTTTCAAGATTGACATAAGGTTTTTTTTTGGGTAACAAATTAGAGACTACTACTAAATGGTTTTCATGGTCAATATCATTCTCACTATAGACAAGTATGTCATCAAAGAAAATAAGAGCAAAATCTTGGTAATAAAGAAAAACGCTATTCATCATACGTGCAAATGTAGCAGGTGCATTAGTGAGTCCAAAAGGCATTACCATGAACTCAACGTGACTAGTTTGATTCTAAAGACAATCTTATAAATTTCATTTTGTGTCCATATATGATAATAACGAGATTTAAGATCAATTTTTCTATAAACACCTGCTCCATGAAGTTTATCTAGCAAATCATCTATTCTAGGGATAGGATATCTGGTTTTGATTGTGATCTTATTGAGCACTCTATAGTCAATGCACATCCTATAAGTCTTGTTCTTCTTCTCCACTAAAAGAACAAGTGCTCCAAAGGAGAGAACTAGGCCTTATAGATCCTTTGTGTAGTATATCCTTAATTTGATTAGCCATTTCTTTTTTATGTAAAGCCTTCCATGCCTATAAGGTGCTTTATGGTGAGCAGAACTTCCAGGAATTAAGTCTATACTAGGTCAAGAGATCCCCTAGAAGGTGGTAGTTTAGAAGGAAAATCGGCCATAAAGCAATCCTGATAGGAAGCCATAAATGATTTATGTGCATTAAGAAGTGTATATGTATAATCAACTATGTTATTGACAATAATAATACATGAATTGTAGCCTTTCCTAAATGCACATTTTACTTGAGTATGACTAATTAATGGAAATGGTTGGAATTCATGCATTGCACACAAAGAAATATCCTGATTGTTAAACTTAAAACTCATTGTCTGTATATGATAATCAATGCATGGATTATAATGATGACAAGAAGGTGTGCCAAGTATAACATTATAGGACTGCAAAGGAGCAATTAAGAATGTGCATTCATCTACATAAGAACCTATACAAAATTGAACGTTATGCACCACTTGTAACAAAGGGGAAGAAAAAGTATTGAAAGGATGCTTGAAATGAAAATTAGTCTTGATTGGTTATTGTCATTGATGTGTTTCTTGTAAGCGAATGGACGTGGTGATGGACTAAAACTCCTTCTCAGCATCATGTGGAAAAGAAATAGCTTCATAGAGGATCTTACGATGTAGTGTGTTGAGCTTAGATTCGATTCCCATCCTCAAACCATCTTCATACTTTCGTTGCAAGGTATCTTTAAGAATCATTTCAAGTGAATGAATTAGTAATAATCATTGCCAAAAGCATTCAGTGTAAGTAGACACAGGATCTCCATCTTTCCATCCGAAATTTGTCCATGATTGATGAGCATGTAACTAGAACTGAGAAGGAAGGACTCCTTGTTCTTTTCTTGAAATGGGATACATGTGGTAGGGCGATTGGTTCTATGGCACAAAACATTCCACCATAACTGGGCCTTACCCACCAAATAATTAGTAACAAATTTCACATTCTCAATTTCAGAATATGATTCGTCAGAATAACAGTCATCAAATTGGGATAGCCATGAAAGAAGAAATTGATCGCCCTTTCATCCATCGAATTGAGAAAATTGGAAATTTTTGGCACCAATCTTGGTATGTGTGCCTTCCTCTTGAGCAGTGACAATGGCAGGGGAAGCAACTCTACATTCAAAACTTTATGGTGGACAATTTACTAAGTTCTTGTATACATTTTCTATAGATACATGTAGATGAGAGCATATGATTGATACTTGATAGGCCTGGCCAACCTTGAGAGTTGAGGAAGTATGTTTAAGTCTATACTTTAACTTTTGCTTTCCCTATCTCTATCCTTTCATGCAAATATTTGGATGAGAGGAGCATATGGGAAAATTTAATGAGTTCTCCTTTTGTATATTATGGAGTACTCTTCATATCAAAACTTTTAGAGGTGCCTAGAGCAACACTTTTTCAGTTAGCAACAACAAAATCTATACCTATCTTGGCATATTCCCCTTGCGTCAGGCTAGGAGGGGATTTTTAGAAATGCAACCTTCCACAAGAGGGTGTTGGAGTTTCAGGCCTACGGAAGCACACAAATGGCACAAGGACAAAGAAGAAGCTTGGGGCACAACACACAATAATTAATGTATTGCCACAAGAATGTACAAAGATAAAAGACGTGTTAGGGTTATAGGTGTATATAGAAGCAGGGGGTCCTAAAGAGGGAAAAAAGTACTCCGGTGGTCCTAGCATGTTCACACACATCACTAGCTAAGTATATCAACAAATTCCCCCGTGGGAGTGATGGGGTGAAAAAGCAACTGGGACTCATGTATAAGGAAGTGCCAAGCTATGTGGAATCAATCCACAAAACAAAGTAGGCCTAAAGCTCTGTACAAAGCTTCAAACTTCTCGTGAGGCAGAGCCTTTGTGAAAAAGTCTACAATGTTCTCCTATGTGGGCACATATGCCAAATTGATCTCTCTATCAAAGAACTTCTCCCTGACATAATGATTATGCAACTCAATGTGCTTAGTGCGAGCATGGAACATAAGTTTCCTCGTAGCTACCAATGCGCTCTGACTGTCGGTGGAGATGGTGGTGGCAGAAGACTCACCAACACTCGAATCAGCCATAAGGCATCTCAGCCACATACACTCAACAATCACTATTAAATTTGCTCTATACTCAGCCTCACAACTGGTTATGGCCACAATAAGCTTCTTCTTGCTCAACCAAGATATACATGAGCTGCCAAGCATGAAGAAAAAGCCACTAGTGGACACACGAGTGTCATAGCAACCAACCCAATCAGAGTAAAAAAAAAACATATAAATCTAGTGGTAGTGATCCCCCCTTAGGATAAAACAATCCAAGAAGCCGGATACCACTCAAGTAGTGAAAGATGTGCTTAACCACCTGCCAATGCTTTACACCTAGAGAATGCATAAACATGCTCATATTAAAGACAACAAACTGAATATCTAGCCGAGTAATGCATAAGTAAATCAAGCATCCAATAGCTTGCTGAGAGACAACAACATCAAATGCATCTCCAACATCATGAAGGCCCAATTGTAAACCTGTCTTAATGGCAATAGTTTTGCACTCTTCAAGGCCAAAATTCTACAATAATGTGTCAATATATTTGGTTTGACACAAAGTTGTTTTGGCATCAACTTGCATAAATTGAATGCCCAAATAATGATGCAACCCCACATCTGACATCGCAATGCGACATGAAAATCAGCCTTAAAATCAGTAATATGCTTCTCATGAGGATCAGTGAGAAGCATGTCATTAACATAGACAACAATGATCATAAGCACATCATTTGCATGCTTAACATATAAGGTGCTCTCAGTTAGACTTTTCTCAAAACCCTATGCAATCAGATAGCATGTATCTTTTCATACCAAGCACGTGGTGCTTGTTTCAAACCATATAATGCCTTTTTCAGCCTCCACACTTTGTTTTCATGCCCTTTTTGCACAAAGCCATGGGGTTGAACAACATACACTTCTTCATGCAAGTCACCATTCAGAAATGCAGTTTTAGTATCCAACTAATGTACATTCCAACTATAATGAGTTGGAAGTGCACAAATGCTACGAACATTAGTCATTTGGCAAGTAGGAGCAAAGGTCTCATTAAAATCAATGCCTCTTTCCTGAGCATAACCCTTTGCAACAAGCCTATCCTTATACCTATCAATTGTTCCATCAGGCTTACACTTCAACTTGTATACCCACTTAGTGCCAATGATATTCTTGTCAGGGCAAGTCACATAAAGACTACGTACCATTCTTCATTATAATATCATATTCAGATTGCATAGCGGCTATCCTATTTTTTGAATTTCATGCTTCATCAAACAAAACAGGCTCACTCTCATCATAGAGACTAGAGGCAGCCATAGCATAGCAATCTAATGCAAAAGAAGCACTATGAGAGCCTAAATGAGTATGATATGACAGAGGTGCATCTAATTTGCTATCTTGCAAAGTCTGCACCAACCATTGAGGCATAGTTTTTTCCTCCTCTATATTAGTTCTCTCATGAAGAAGTGCATCATGTAAATATGTCTTAGAAATGGAATGACCTACATCATCATATGAAATCTCTAAAGGCTGAAAAGTTGCCTCATTTGGACTAGCACTAGAGTGTCCACCTGTAAAAAGAGGTAGTAAAGTGTCATACATGTCTTTGGAGCTAATTGATGTCTCCTTAGTACATGAAAGGAATGACTAAATAACATCTTCCACAAAAACAACATCACGGCTAACCAAAATGCATTTAGTATGTGGATGATACGGACAACAACATTTGCTTTCAGAATTATACCCAATAAAAATACATTTCATTGCTTTATCATCCAATTTCCTACGTTGTTGTTCAGGCACTAATGCATATGCTAGATAACCAAAAACACGTAGGTGAGCAACAGATGGCTTATGACCATCCCAAGCTTCATATGGAGTGATAGACTGCAATGCTTTGGTGGGACACCTGTTAAGTACATATGCTACACACATAACACTCTCAAGCCACAAATTATGTGGTAAACCCTGAATCTTGACCATACACCTTGCCATCTCCATGCGTGATATGTTCTTCCGTTTAGGAGCTCCATTCTATTGAGGTGTATATGGCACTATACACTAATGTTTTATCCCACGTTTAGCCAGAAATGCATTAAAATCAGAAGACATATATTCCCCCCTTGATCAGAATAGAGCGTGCCCATTTTACTTGTTGATAGATTTTTAGCCAAAACCAAAAACTCTTTGAACCATGTAAACACTTCAAACTTTGCTTTCAATGGATATACCCATGCATGACTGGAAAAATCATCAATGAAAGTCACGAAGTAAATATAGTTTCCAAAAGAGAGTGTCTACATAGGACCATAGACATTGCTATGAACAAGCTTCAATTTCTGAGTAGCTCAAACTGAACCATCTTTTGGGAATTGGGAGGGGCTCGCCAAAGTACATCTGTGGGATAATTCCCCTAAAGGAGAATGAATACAATGGTCGCATCAAATGGCAACATACCCAAATACAAGGATATAATATAAAATGGGATTGAAATAGAGTGACTCCAAGATACAAAAGGGAGATGCACTCTCATATTCTCAACACCCCCTCTGCATCTCCATTTTGTAGAGTATGGAGGCTGCTCGAGTATGAGAGAAAGGTCCACCAAGAATGTAGTTGCATTAGCACGAGCAGCGAATAGGAAGTCTTCATGTGGAAATCCATAGCCTCCAAGTGGTATCAACCATGTTATCTGTACTACTAATTGGATGATCTTCAAAGAACTTGGAAATTCTTCCTGAACTATTTGTGTCCACTCCTTGAACTTGGAAAGGGCATCCTCTTTATGCTTGAGTGAATAAACCCAGGTGTATCTAGTGAAGTCATCTACTATCATGAAGAAGTAAATTGACCCACTAAGAGAAGGTGTATGCATAGGTCCACACATATCGGCATGGATGCTAAGGGTTTGGATGCAGAAATGGATGCTTCTGTAGGCAAAGGGACAACTATTTGCTTGGCACACTTGCAAATGCATTCCACTTTTGCGATCCTGGGTGGACCTTTGACAAGATGACTGGAAGAGATCTTAGCTAAGCAAGAGGTATGTCAAAGTCTGCAATGCCATAAGCTAAGACTTGAATCTTTGGCCATAAAACTTGAAAACTTGAAATCTTTTGTCTTCAAAGCCTTGAGCTATCACTTCATTGGATTTAAGATTAATGACTTGAACTTTGTTGTGATCGAATTGCACCGTCATGTTCCACTTTTGTAATGGCCTTCACTCAGAGAAGGTTCTTACAAAGGCTTGGTACATAATAAACATCTTTGAGTGGAATGATCTCGCCTTCAAATTTTGTGACTTGAACTTTTCCTCTTCCTTGGATTTCAATGCACTTGTTGTCTCCAAGATACACTTGACCTTTATGCTCTTCAAACTCATGAAAATCATCTTTGTCATTGCACATATGTGATGAAGCACCACTATCAAAAATCCATTCTTTCTTGGGAGTGGATGTGACAAGTGCTTTGTGCTCAGTTGTGAGAAAGAGATCTTCACTTGTGCAATGAGAATGATGTTCGGTCTTTGAAGTAGACTTAGAATTATCCTTGTTTTCCTTCTTGAAGCAATATTTTTTGATGTGGCCAGGCTTACCACAAAAATTGCAAGTGAACTTCTTCTTGCCTTTTCCCTTCGATTCTTGATTGGCTTTTTGTCCTTAAGTCTTGGGAAGGTGGCTTTAGCCTTCATAGTTGTTTCTTGGGTAGCTTGGGTCTTTTGTCGAGAATCATGGAGAAGCAACAATCTTCTAGCTTCTTCCTAAGTGAGTGCTTGTCCTCTGTTATACATAGTAGTCATGAATGTTTCATAGGACCTAGGAAGCTTGTTAAGCAATCTTATAGCCATGTCTTTACTGGAAATTTGTCATCCACAAAGTGCTAAATTGTGTTGATAATCTTCAAATTGGGTGATCACTTTTGTGATGCTGTCTTGTGGACGTAGAGTGAGATTGTGAAATTCAACCTCTAGAGCATATATCTTAGAAGGTGTTTTAACCTCATAGATGTTTGCTAGAATATCCCAAGCTTCGTTTGAGGTCTTACATGTAGTGGTGTGACCTTTTGTCAATTCATCACATGCCAGGAGAAGTTGGCCTAATGCTCGCTTATCTTTTACATTCCATATATTCCAAGCTCCTAAATCAGTTTCCTTATAGGGCTCTCATTTAGTACCATTGACCTCATAGAATAGGTTTGTATGGAGATAGGCCCTAATTTTATCCTTCCATAGGTTGCAATTTGTGCCATTTAGTCTTTCATATTTTGGCATGAATATGGGCATAAGATGGGGTAAATACAATTGAGTCGAGGATGTGGCATTTGAAACCTTTGACATGATTGTTGTCAAACCGAATTTACCACACTTGCAAAAAATTGAGATGGGGTAGGGATGGGGGCCTTAGATTAGCCCTACGCTTGCACAAAAAATCGAGACGAGTCGACGTGATAGGAGGGCTTAGAGTAGCCCATTGCATAGTCAAAGTCACTTTGGGGACTTAGAGTAGCCTCCCAAATCACACACACTTTCTTCTTATATTACTTGATGTTACAAGGAAGGGGCACTTAATGCCAAAGGATGGACCAAAGTAGAGTTGGTACTCTTGCTTACAATGTGCTTAGGATGGCAAAAATTAAGGGTGAACCCTTTGGAATAATACAAAATAACCCCTTAAATGATAATGAAGAACAACACTTTTAGAGCTCAAAGTGCCAAACGAAACGGTCTTATGCTAAGCAAAGAGAGTGGGTGTAAACTCTAGTGATAAATGCTTAGGCAAGACTGTCAATTATGCTTTCTCAAAAATTTTTGAGAAGAAAGAATAAATGAAATTCAAGTCACACCAATGCTAAATCGATCAAAAATTTTTGAGAAGAAAGAATAAATGAAATTCAAGTCACACCAATGCTAAATCGAACGTAGGTCACCTAATCTCATATGATAATTAACCACAATCGATGTCTACATTCTATCTATGAATCCATGAGGCTTTTCAAAGTGACTAAAAAGGATTCTACAGAACTAGAAAATCAAATGGAACTTGGAACTGCTTCATATGTTCAATGCATCATGTTGAGTCATCATGTCATCAGTCATGATGTGATAATGATCAAATCAAGATGATGATTGTGCCATGTGTAAGCATCTAATTTACTACAAGTGTGCTCATCCTAATCATGAACCAATACATATGCTATGACATCACAATTGAAGCTATGGTTCTAATATCTTGCCGAGTAAGGAACAATTATGGTGGTCCGCTCCTGGTAAGTGTAGAAGTCGGTAGAGAAATGAGGTTTCTCTCTCTCTCTCTCTCTCAAAGAGCGAATTGGTGCGGATCGCTGCTTCTCTGTATCTGACCCAAACGGAGCTATGCCAGAGCAAATATGTCACCGAGAGACTTGCTTTCTCTCTCTCTCTCTCTCTCTCTCTCTTTCTCTCTCTTTCAGGTTATGGAGTTTCTCTTTGCTCTCTCTTCCTACAGAGGGAACTTGAGGACTCTGTGGATGAGCTTATCGCAATGTGTTGTGTTTGCCAATGTCGAGGAACTAGAGTGAATAGAAGCTGGGGAAGGGCCTGATGCAACGACGGGGATGCCACAATAGTCGTAGAAGAAAGGATCTCTCTTTTGTATTTCTCTATCACAGTTGTTTAGGATGTGTAATATCCACTTCTCTCTCTCTCTCTCTCTTTCTCTCTATCATAGAATGGCTGCTATTTTTGTGCTCCAATGAAGACCACGATTGTGATGGGCTTAGAAAGAGTCATCTTAAAAGCATGCCCGCTTGCAGATGCCCATCAGAATAATGGTTTCTTTCTCTCTCTTTCTCTTCAACAGTGGTGCGTTTTGTTTCTTCGTGAGAGTGGTGGGGGGTCTCTCTCTCCACACAGAAGAGCACTGTCAATCTCTTACTCTCTCTCACCAGTGATGCTTACCCTCTCCACTCTCTCTCTCTCTTTCTCTGATAGAGATGTCAGGCGATGAAGCTCTCCTAGCTCTTTTCTTTTGTGCACAAAGCAAGGGGGTTGTCTTCAACTTCAACTGTTAGAAGCTCTTGATTAGGTGAGCATGACTATAGTTGGCTGATGGCACACTGTAGATAGCTTCTTCGCAGGTGCAAGCACCTTCCAGTGGAAGGTATAGTTTTGATTTACAAGCTATAGAGGTGAATTGGGGGTTTGGTACTGCATAATCATTGGTTGAATAGACAACTTCAGCCTTCGATTTCTCATTCCTGAGCTTTAATGCTCATGCATGTCATCAAAAGCTTCTGGAATGTCTTAATACTTAGTTGAACTGATACTCAATCAGCCTTTCTTGGTGCACGGTTTGATACTCAATCCAACCGTACTATAGTGCACTATTCAATTCAAATGGAATTGATTGCAATAGTTCCAATGAGTGTATGTAAGACCACATAAATCTTTTTGCATGAGCAAATCCGTTTAACTCCTCTGAGATAATAAGGGCACACAACAAATCCAATCAAAAGTATGTGGAAACACAAGAATGGTGTGGATTGTGTGGTATGATTAATTGAAGCATAGAGACAATGTCGGTGATACAAAGGAATGCAACTTAAAATTAAGCTAACATCAATATGACTTAAAGGAAAGACATATCAAACAATGGTTATAACCAGTTTTAAAAGATTAGAAACACACTATCAACTCCAAAATGAACAAAATTGAAGTCGACCTGCAAAGGTTGCTACAAAAGAGGGTGGGTGGGAGGGGAAATGATGAAGAAGAGGGGTGGGAGGGTGGGCGAATGGGCAAAATGAGTCCCAAAAACTGATGGCAAGAGGCTTCTCTCAATGAGGAGAAAGCACATCGCTGAAATAAAGCACCACCACCAAAATTAGTGCCAAATGCATCACCAAGACCTCCACCTAGTGCTCTAATACCATGTAGAGAGTACATGCCTGGAAGCAAAATGAAAAGAAGAGTGTACTCATAAAAGAAAGAGTGTGAGAGACTCAAAGTGAGTAGACCAAGAAATGGGCAAACTCACATGGATTAGAAATGAGCTTGCCAAGAGCATGGAGTAGGCTCCTCAAGCTTCTAACCAAGTACAAATGGGGGGAGAGTCCCTCCATATATCACTACAAGAAATAGGGGGGCGTAGTGACACCCCCGAATTGAACAAAAAAATGGGAACCCACATATGCATACATAATGCACATGCATATGCATACACACACATAGACACATACACACACATAGACACATACACACACATAGACACATACACACACATAGACACATATACACACACATACACACACATATGCATACATAATGCACATGCATACACATACACACACATATGCATACATAATGCACATGCATACACATACACACACATAGACACATACATACACATAGACACATACACACATATATACACACAGATTTACACACACACACACATGCATACACACACATACACACACACATACACACACATGTACACACATAGACACATACACACATAATGCATATGCATATGCATACATACATAATTACATGCATACACACACATACACACACATACATACATATGCATACACACACATACATACATATGCATACACACATACACACACATACATATACACACATAGACACACACACATGTAGAGAGAGAGACATACACATACACATGCACGTAAAGATACATACACACACATACACATACATGCATACATATGCCTACATAATGCATATGCATATGCATACATACATACTTACATGCATACACATACATACACACATATACACACACATATGCACACACATATACACACAGATTTACACAAACACATAGACACACACACACATACACAGACACACTTACACATGCGTACACAGACATACGCACATAGACGCACACACATACACACATACATACATACAAACTTACAGACACAGAGATACACACACACATATATAAACAAACACATACACACATAGACACATACAGACTTACACACACACATCCACACACATTTACACACACACATACACATGCATATATACATATATATATATATATATATATATATATATATATATATATATATATATATATATATATATATATATATATATACACACATAGACACACACATACACACATACACACATACACACTTATGCATAAACATACACACATCCACACACATACATACAAATGCATAGACACATATATACAGATACACATGTATATACACACAGACACACACACATACACACACATGGACACATGCCTACATATATATGCATAGACATACACATAGAGACATACACACATATATATGCATACACACACATGGAGGCACATACACATGCATGCATACATATGCATACATAACGCTTATGCATATGCATACATACATACTTACATGCATACATTTGCATACATAATGCACATGCATATGCATACATACATGTTTACATGCATACACACACTCACATATACACCTACATACACATATACACACATACATATGTACACGTATATATATTGATTTCTAACCCATTTTGTTTTATATGTTAGGTATTATGGATCCTAGTAGAGAGAGAAAGGTGAAACTCACTCTCATAAAAAGTCTTATGAGAGAAAGAGTTCTGCCTAATACTCTATGGATAATCATGCATGAGTACTCAGAGATGCCTGATGATGAGCTGGATTATACGATCCAAATGCTTACCCAACGATCAGAGGAGGGCTCTTCTGCGGCTCCACATGCACGAAGACAACTATCTGCTCATAGGTATGTTTTTTTTTTTTCATAAACTTTTTAATGATATTATAACACATATTTTTATTTATTTTTATCTATCTATTTTCAGGACATCTATAGCACCTCCAAATCATGATAGTAGAGCAGAGTTGCCTATGAGGACATGCATAGGCACCTTAGGGCTAGAGTGCGATATAGAACTAGAGGGGAACATTGTGTACATAGGGAATGGATTGGAGTTCAAGAGAAGAATGTGGGCATTATGTGACTCTTACCTGCGCCTTGTCCACTTATCATGGAAGTAAGTATAAATTTTACATATAAATTGAAATAAATATCTTATGATTTATGTACATGATTTTTTTTTATTTTTATAGTGAGCATGATGAGAGGGATAAAAAATACGTACTTAGTTCACTTGAGACAGAGTTTGGGAGAGGATGGTCGCATAAGTGGTGTCTAAAAGAGATGCAGACACTTATGGCCCATCGTCGCGATAATGCACGGTACGCATTGTTTTTATGTATATATACGTGGATATGAGTATGTGTGTTTATGTATGTATGTATGTATATGAGAGAGAGAGAGAGAGAAAAGAAAAAGTGAGACTAGAGATATAAATACACGCATACACACACATATACATCATACATGCACATTTACACACATATACACACATATACACATACATGCACATTTATACATATACACACATACATGCACATTTTTACACACACATACAAATGCATGTAGTTACACACATATAATGAATACACATAGACACATACACATACTCACATACACATACATATGCATAATCATATGTACACACACATAGACTCATATAATCATATTTACATGCATATATACATATACACATGCATATACACACACACACACAACACATGCATACACACATATAGATACACATACATACACATGCATATGCACATATAGAAACACATACATACACACATGCATGCACACTGATATATATATATATATATATATATATATATATATATATATATATATATATATATATATATATATATATATATATCCTATTTCAAAAATCCTAATTTGAAAACACTAATTTTGATATTAGGGTTTTAAATTCCCTAATTTAAAAACTCTAATTAAGCCTTTTAGTCATATGATTGAAGTATATGTACACATTGCATCTATTCCTCCGACGTCCTACTAGAGAGATGTCTCTCCTCCCAACCTTATGCCTCTATATATAGCTACTCGAATCAATGAGGATCATAATATTTATAAAGATATATACACATCATGTAGATACACATACATAAATATAGAATGGAGTAGATCATTATGCGTCACACATACATGCCTAAATGCACACATAAATATATATATACATGCATACATATTTACATGTACACATTAACACATAGACACATATACATATATACATGTACACATCACATATACATGCCTACATGCACAAATGTATACTTATACATGCATACACAATTATAAACACTTGCATATATTACATGAATACATGAATATTTTACATAAATGCATATGCATATATACACATATGCATACTAACACATGTATACCTATATCACACACATACACACACATACATATACATGAAATACATATATTATGCATACTTACATATGTATACATATAATACACATGAATACACACACATATGCATACATACATGATAAAAATTTGCTCCTCGAAGATAAAGCTATATATAAAATAATTAGGCATACCCTCGAGATTCATGTTCTAACTTAAAAGAACATGATTTCATCTCTCTAGTAGGATTCATCGTTATTCAAGTTGAATAAAGAACCTATTATCTGATATCCATTCAGAAGCTTCAAGTTATTGATCGATAACTAGAGTAGAATTTACTATCTAATCAGCTCATATGTTTTCATTATCGCCATCATTTTGGTAAGACATCAATATAGTCTCATGTTCATTATCCTTATTGATTTCATTTATTTCTTCTATTCTTACATCTGTGTTCTCATGAGTCACATCATCTATTGATGGATCAACAGGGATTGTTGGTAATTCATCTTCCTCATTACTAGAATCAGCATGTAGAGTATTGTCCTCTTCATCAAAAAGATTAGTATCATTATCACGTATAATGATTCTAATTTCTCTTTCAGATGTTGATCTATCAGTATCTGATGCTGAATCATCAAGAGGACTTTCTTCGATCTCTCTAATAATAAATTGTTCAAGCATTGACCTACCTCTAGGTTGAACATGAATGACTTGCCACCAAGGGTGAGCATCTGGGTTTTTATAAAAAAATGCTTGTTCAATATGCCTAGGAAGAATATGTGGTTCTTTAGTAGATTGCATTACCTTGGAAGAATCAATTGCCCAAAACCTAAATAATTCCTTTCTTAATGTGGAATTACTACCTTTATACTTAGCTCGAAACCAATCAACCTTCAAAATGACCTATCAAAATATATAAAAAAGAAAACCCATTATTAGGTGCTTAAAAAGATAACTAACTCTATCATAAAAAATATAAACTTTTTTCTACTAGTTTGAATGTACAAAATGAAATTTTGTAGATACCAACAATACTTCCTACGTAACCAAGTTTGCCATCTATAAGGTTCGTGTATTTTGAGCTAGCACGTGATAGTTGCTTGAAAGAAGGAACAATACTAGAATCCTTTATTTTACGTAAAGAATCAATGGCTTTGATCCTAATATGCTGTCCAAAAGCCCACATATTAGTGAACATTCGAGCCTGTAAAAGAAATTAAATTAGTGAATAGAAACTAATATACATATATGAAAAAAACAAAATATTATTAAAATAAAATTACCTTTCGTTCACAACCTATCATTAACTCTCTCTACTCATCTGAGATTTCTTCATTATTTGCATTGGCGCGTTGCAAACAACTATATAGCCAATCCATGAAAGAAGATATATCTGTAATCTCATTAATATTGAGATTACATCTATATCTTTTGTTTCTTCACCTTTTACTTCAGAGATTTTGAAGTTCCTGTTCGTACTCGCTAAGGAATGCTTGCATGCATTCGCTATTATATGCTACAAAAGTAGAAACATCATTTTTTTCTTGAAATATAAATAAAAATGGAACTCCCTTACCTGATAATACCTCATCTATTATTTTTGAAGAAGACTCATTGGTCCATGCACGTGGAGCTTCTTCATGAACTCTTTCAAGGTATTCACTAATGTAATACATGCACTCTTCAAGCATCCAACCCTTTGCCATGGATCCTTCTAGTTTTGCTCTTTGTCACACATAACCTTCTAATATTCCCATAAATCGCTCGATCCAAAAAATCCATCGCGTGTTGACAACATCTGCAATCTCTATTTCATCTACAAGATGGACTAATAAATGAACCTGAATATCAAAAAATGAAGTAGGAAGTTCTTTTCCCATCAAACATAGTAGCTCTTTGCATTCATGTTTTTTTTGTGGGACCGAGTTTTTGTCAATCTCTTTTGATGTAATCCACCTATACATATCATAAAAAAAATTAGAAAGAAGTTAATTAAAAAATAAAAGATATCCAATATTCATACATATTAAATATAAAAGTATCATAATTACCTTATAAACGATCCAAGACGATAGATCACATCTCGTATGTTGGAGTTAGACGTCTGCGGAAGCATGCGAAAAACACAAGGAAGAAGAAGAAACTTGGAGCAAAACACACAATACTGAATATATTACTAGAGAATGTACAAAGATGAGTAGCCCATTAGGGCAATAGGCATATATTCAAGCCGGGGCGAAAAAACCTCCTAAAGAGGGAAAAAAGTGCCCCGGCGGTCCTAGTGTGTTCACACACATCACTACCAAAATATATCAACAAATCCCCCCTCGGAGTGATGCTGTGAACAAGGAGCTGGCACTCATGTATAAGGAAGTGCCAAGCTATGTGGAAATCACTCCAAAAGGAAAGTAAGCCCAAATCTTTGCGGAAAGCTTCAAACTTCTCCCTAGGTAGAGCCTTTGTGAAAAGGTCTGCAATGTTCTCCTGTGTGGGCACATATGCCAAGCTGATCTCCCCAGCAGGGAACCTCTCCCTGACATAGTGATAATGCACCTCTATGTGCTTAGTGCGAGCATGGAACACAGGGTTCCTCGCAACTGCAATTGCGCTCTGACTGTCAATGAAGATGGTGGTGGTAGAAGACTGGCCAACACCCAAATCAGCCATAAGGCGTCTAAGCCACACACACTCAACAGTCGCTGTGAAAGCTGCCCTATACTCAGTCTCACAACTGGAAGTGGCCACAGTAGGCTGCTTCTTGCTCAACCAAGATATACATGAGCTTTCAAGCAGGAATCAAAAACCACTGGTGGACACACGAGTGTCATAGCAACCAGCCCAATCCGAGTCAGAAAAAGCATGCAAATCTGGCGGTAGTTATCCCCCCTTGGGATAAAACAACCCAAGTAGCCGAGTACCACTCAAGTAGCAAAAGATGCGCTTAACGGCCTTCCAATGTGTGACTCCTAGGCAATGCATAAACCTACTCATCTGTGAGACAGTAAACTGAATATCTGGTTGAGTAATGCATAAGTAAATCAAGCATCCAACAGCCTGCTGATAGAGAACAACATCAAATGCATCTCCAGCATCATGAAGACTCAATCGTCAACCTCTCTCCATAGGAGTGGCAATAGGCTTACAGTCCTCAAGGCCAAAACGCTACAATAATGTGTCAATATATTTTATTTGACAAAAAGCCATTCCACCATCAACTTGCATAAACTGAATGCCCAAATAGTGATGCAAATGCCCCAAATCAGACATCTCAAATGAGGCATGCAAATCAGCCTTAAAATCAGCAATATGCTTCTCAATAGGACCAATGAGCAACATGTCGTCAACATAGACAACAATGATCAGAAGTACATCATTAGCACGCTTAACATATAAGGTGCTTTCAGTTGGACTGTTCTCAAAACCAAGTGTAATCAGATAGGCATGTATCTTCTCATACCAAGCACGTGGTGCTTGCTTTAAACCATATAACACCTTCTTTAACCTACACACCTGGTTTTCATGCCCTTTTTGCACAAAAGACTTTTCTACATAATTAGAGAACCATTCTCTATGTGGTGTCACATGGAAAGAAGCACCAAAATCTAGCAGCCATGTGTGACAAAGAGAATCAGCCATAAGAGCCTCAGTTGGCACAATGCTATCAAGTTTCAACACATCAACATCATCAGAAATAACATCAATTTCATCAATCTTCACAGACGAGGTACCTGGTGCAGGTAGCTGTTTAACATGCCCATCAACATTTGGTCCTTTACCTTTACCATTCTTTAATACATAACACTCTTTCTTCATGTGTCCTTTGTTATGACAATAATGGCATTCAATATCCCTCTTCCTTGATTTACTTCTACTCTTATTCCGTTGACCATTCTATTCCTTATTCTTGCTCCTACAACATTGCTGATTCTTTCCTTGGTAAGAATCACAGACATTACATGCATCTCCACTCTGAGTGCCAACAATAGATTTTCTAGGAATCTCCTCACTCAAGAGTGCTCCACATATTTCATCATAGACCACTTTATCACCAGGTGCACTATCGCTAATAGCTGTGCAAAACATATTCCATGATGATGGCAAGTTGCATAACAACAAGTCTACTTTCATTTCATTATCCATATCCATTCTCTGAGACTATAACTCGGAGAATATAGCATCAAACTCATTTAGATGAGCAACAACACTATATGTGTCCTTCATGCAAAGGTCATATAATTTTCTCATCAGATACACTTTATTTGATGTATTGCATAACTTCTTTCAAAGCTCCTCTACACTTTCACAGTCTAATACTTTAAATTAGACATTATCTGCCAAGTTCAATTGAATAGTTCACCTCGCCATTTCATCTAGCTCATCCCAACACTACAACATATGAGGGGCATACCGACGCTGCATATACCGACGGTCATAGCCGGCGTCAGTATAGCCCTTGGAAAATCTCACTAAGAGATACCGACGGTCAAGTGACCGTCAGTATGACCGTTTTAAACGGATCGTCCGTGTGGCCGCAGCCGCCGGTATAAGCGTCGGTAGAGGCACACACACACACACACGGATCTCTCTCTCTACACACAAACACTCTCTCTCGGCTTCGATCTCACATCTTGGTAAGTGCTGCGCGTACTGTTAGCATTTGTGTTTCTCTATGCTTTAGGGTTTCTAATTTCTCTTTTTGTTGATTTTGCAGAAGTTCTTTGGTGTCGATTGTTTGGAATTGGACGAGAGATGACCTACATTACACTTTGATGACAATGATTCAAAGAGGGATATACTTGTAAGTGATTCTTTTATTCGCTATTGATAGAGAGAGAAGGAGAGAGAGAGAGAGATAGAGAGAGAGAGAGAGAGAGAAAGAGAGAGAGAGAGAGAGAGAGATATATAGAGAGAGAGAGAGAGAGAAAGAAAGAGAGAGAGAAGAGAAAGGAAGATACACATTAATTTACACATGCATACATACACACATACATGTACACACATGCATGCTTACATACACACACCTATACACACATGCATGCTTACATACACACACACACATATACACATATGCATGCATACATACACACATAAATTTACACACATGCATACATACACACACATGCATATACACATACATACACACACATATATACACATATGCTTACATACACATACACACACACATATACACACAAACATACACACACACATATATACACACATGCATGCATACATACACACACATATACCAGCATGCATGCATACACACATATATATACACACATGCATACATACACACATGCATGTATACATACACACACATGTATACACATGCATACACATACACACACATACACATACATGCATGCATATATACACACACGTACACACGCATGCACACACATGCATGCCTACATACACACACATACATATACACACACATGTATACACATGTATACATACACACACACACATGTACACATGCATACATACACATACATATATACACACATGCATACATACACACATATAATCCTATTTTTATTTTGAAGTTTTTTTTTTTACATCAAATATATAAAAATAGGACTAGGGTTTTAGGGTTAAATATTTAAGATTAGGATTTTAGGGTTTTAACACGTACATAACATATATGCACACATACACATGCACATATAATACATATATACATGTATATACACATGTATATAGAAATATACATATTTTAGGTCTAGATATTTAAGATTAGGGTTTTAGGGTTTAGTATTTCAGATTTAAGTCTAAGTCTTTCTAATTAGGGTTTTAGGATTTTAATTCGTAGATAACATATATACACAAACACACATATACATATAATACATGCATACATGTAGATACACATGCATACAAAAATATACATATTTTAGATTTAAATCTTTAAGATTAGGGTTTTACGGTTATAACACCTACATAACATATATGCACACATACACATACACATGTAATACATATATACATGTATATACACATGTATACAGAAATATACATATTTTAGGTCTAGATATTTAAGATTAGGGTTTTAGGGTTTAGTATTTTAGATTTAAGTCTAAGTCTTTCTGATTAGGGTTTTAGGATTTTAATACATAGATAACATATATACACAAACACACATATACATAAAATACATACATACATGTAGATACACATGCATACAAAAATATACATATTTTAGATTTAAATCTTTAAGATTAGAGTTTTAGGGTTATAACACCTACATAACATATATGCACACATACACATACACATGTAATACATATATACATGTATATACACATGTATACAGAAATATGCATATTTTAGGTCTAGATATTTAAGATTAGGGTTTTAGGGTTTAGTATTTCAGATTTAAGTCTAAGTCTTTCTGATTAGGGTTTTAGGATTTTAATACGTAGATAACATATATACCCAAGCACACATATACATATAATACATACATACATGTAGATACACATGCATACAAAAATATACATATTTTAGATTTAAATCTTTAAATTTAGGGTTTTAGGGTTATAACACCTACATAACATATATGCACACATACACATGCACATATAATACATATATACATGTATATACACATGTATACAGAAATATACATATTTTAGGTCTAGATATTTAAGATTAGAGTTTTAGGGTTTAGTATTATAGATTTAAGTCTAAGTCTTTCTGATTAGGGTTTTAGGATTTTAATACGTAGATAACATATATACACAAACACACATATACATATAATACATACATACATGTAGATACACATGCATACAAAAATATACATATTTTAGATTTAAATCTTTAAGATTAGGGTTTTAGGGTTATAACACCTACATAAGATATATGCACACATACACATGCACATGTAATACATATATACATGTATATACACATGTATACAAAAATATACATATTTTAGGTCTACATATTTAAGATTAGGGTTTTAGGGTTTAGTATTTCAGATCTAGAATTTTAAGATTAGGGTTTTAATTAAATATATATAATTAAATATATAAAATTAAATATATAAAAATAGGATTACGTAAGGAAAAAAATCTGAATCTATAAATAAATATATATATAATATAAGATAATTATATACATAAATAAATATAAAAAGAACTCGTGTTTTAAATAATTTTATTAAATATTTATAATTAAATATATAAAAATAGGATTACGTAAGGAAAAAAATCTGAATATATAAATAAATATATATATAAAATAAGATAATTATATACATAAATAAATACAAAAAGAACTAGTGTTTTAAATAATTTAATTAAATATATATAATTAAATATATAAAATTAAATATATAAAAATAGGATTACGTAAGGAAAAAAATCTGAATATACAAATAAATATATATAAAAAATAAGATAATTATATACATAAATAAATACAAAAAGAACTAGTGTTTTAAATAATTTAATTAAATATTTATAATTAAATATATAAAATTAAATATATAAAAATAGGATTACGTAAGAAAAAAAATCTCAATATATAAATAAATATATATATATATTATAAGATAATTATATACATAAATAAATATAAAAAGAACTAGTGTTTTAAATTATTTAATTAAATATATATAATTAAATATAATTAAGTAAAGAAAAAATCTGAATATATAAATAAATATATATATATATAAGGTAGGATAACTATATAGATAATAAAATATGATAAGAACTAGTATTTTAAATAAATAAATGAAATATATATGATTAAATATATAAAAATAGGTTTAAATTTAATCATTTTAAATAGAGTGAATATATATACAATACACAAACACACATACTTATATACCTATCTATATTCACATATATATACACACGCATACATATATATACATGTTTTAGTTCTAGGTCATTTGGATTAGGGTTTTAGGGTTTTAACACGTACATAACATATATACACACATACACATACACATATAATACATATACACATGTATATACACATGTGTATAGAAATATACATAATTTAGGTCTAGATCTTTAAAATTAGGGTTTTAGGGTTTAGGCATACATATAGCTTAATTAAGAGGAAAAAAATCTTAATAAATAATTAAATATATATATAAAATAGGATCAATCAAGAAAAAATCCGAATATATAGATAAAATAGGATAGCTATATAGATTAGGGTTTTAAAACTAGGGTTTTAAGTTTTTTTAGGTATTTAAGTATTTAGGTCTTTAAGAGTTAGATTTTTAGGTTTAATAAAAAAACAAATGTTCTAAAATGTTCTAAAACAAATGTTCTGAAGAGAGAATGGCATGTCCTTGCACACAGTGCAAGTATCAAATTTATCGGAAACGAGGGATTTGTACTACGCATGTTAGAGAGGATGGATCCTTTGATAGGAGTCGACTAGAAAACCTACGCTATCATTCGCATGGTCCCCCAGGTGAGCAGATGGACCCAAACGACATTGCACCGGTAACCTCTCGTGGACAAAAGAGAGCAAAAAAGGACTTAGACGTAGAAGCAAGCACTAATAATATTACACAGAATGAACATATGGAAGAGATGCTTAAAGCATTTTCTGAGATGGACGAAGATCATGATGGTGAAGAAGGTGTCGAGCATTTCATGGACACAACAGAAATTCCACAATCAGAAGTTGATGAAGAATATAAAAACATGCAAAGATTAGCTCGTTTACCACTATTACAATGGAGCAAAGACATCTATACTACGTGCTTCACTCGCGATGCTCAATCTGCAATCCATTTATGGATGGTCAGATAATAGTGTCATTGAATTATTCAAGTAAGTGGACAACAAATTGGCTTTCATTGTTGTATCACAATAACTTCATTTACTAATATCATTTTAATTGCTTATTGCAGGCTTCTTAAAGATCAAATTTTTCTAGAGGGCAATGACATGCCTCCAACACGTGGAGATGCGAAAAAACTTTTACAGTCCATTGGAATGGATTATACTAAAACTCATGCTTGTCCGAATGATTGCATTCTCTTTCGGAATGAGTATGAGCATCTCCGTGTATGTCCAAAGTGTGGAGCAAATAGATTTAGAGAAGACGTTATAGGCAAAGCAATCCCCGCAAAGGTTTTTCGCCACTTTCCTATCATTCCACGAATTAAGAACATGTTTAGATGCAAATCTATAGCTGAGTTAATGTCATGGCATACAAAGAGCAGGTCTACAGATAATGTTATGCGAGTGCTAGCTGACTCTGATGCTTGGAAGCACATAGATAGTACGTGGCCAGAGTTTGCTAGTGAGCCTCGGTCCATACGTCTAGGCCTAGCTATGGATGGAGTGAATCCATTTGGATTACGCAGTTCTTCATGGAGCACATGGCATGTATATTTGGTCAATTATAATATCCCACCATGGTTGGCCATAAAGAAAGGTCATTTATTATTAGCTCTTATTGTACCAGGTAAGTATAAGGTAAAAAACATGGATGTATATCTTGCACCACTTGTGGAAGAACTGCGCATTTTATGGGATGGGATCACTGTGCGTGACATGTCTCAACCTATAAGAAGGCGAGACATGCGAGTGCAAGGCATACTTATGTGGACAATGCATGATTGGCCTGGTTATGGTGAATGTTCAGGTTTATTGATTTCGGGTTACCATGCTTGTCCTTTATGCGGACCACGACTCGAAGCACGCTATTCCAAAGCACTACGTAAAACTTTCCAAGGAAACTAACGCAAAGGAAAGAGCTCAGTTTCAAAGAAATCGCTCCACTCGATTTTTGCCTCTTCCAGAAACTCTTCGACCTCTCCCACCTTTTCCAACGACCAGATGGCTAGATGCAGCGGTTTCACAAGCAAAGGCAGCGGGTGAAGATATCTCTGAAGAAGAAGAAGAACTCGCAAAAGGATGTGATTGGGAGTATATTAAATACGGTGCACTATGGTCTCATGGACAACACTTTTGATCGCACGAATCGATCAAAACCGGTCTACTTTTGATAGTGGAGTGATGGTGAATTTTTTGCAAAAAATTAGAGCGAGTGCAAGAGATTATAATGCTCTAGAAGGCGAGTTAGATTATTGTGGTGTGATTCAAGACATCTTGAAACTATCTTTCAGAAAGTTTGATTACTTTGTTTTTGACGTGAAATGATTCAAAGTAGTCACCTCTGGAAGAAATGCAACAGTGATACGAGATAAGAGCAGTTTGCTTCAAGTCGACTCCACGAGATTATGGACAGATGAAAGGGATACATTTGTACTTCCCGAACACTGGAAGCAAGTTGTTTTTATAGCAGATTCAAAAGACCCAGAGTGGCTATTTGTTTTACAAGTCGCTCCACGTAGTAGACAAATTTTTGAAAACATAGATGTAGAAGAAAGTGCATCTCTAGTGGACTCAGAGATTCATTCGATAGTTGAGGAGGAAGAGATCATTGTTCGAGAAGAAGAGGTCATTGAAGAAGAGATCATTGTTCGAGAAGACGAAGCAATAGACGATGATCAGGAGGAAACCAACATAGCAAGCAATTTAGAAGCCATCAATTTAGAGATAGATATTCTCGGTGCATCGGATCTTCAAGAGGATGCTAGAATAGAGGACTTTTGAATAAAACACTTGTACATACTAATTTTTGGTTTTTTTTTGTTTATTTCCTATATTATTTTTCTTATCGCATGCTAATTATTTGAGTTCTTTTATTACAGAGCACGATGGGAGACAGTCCTCTAGTCACTCCACATTCCATGATAGAGAAGCAGTTTTTGGAGTTCATCTCTCAGGTTCCTCCTGCGTATATGACCGCTGCATCAGAGTATTGGATCGCTCGTGGTAGCACTCCTCTCGGCCTCACTCCTGGCGGCCTTACTCCTGCCGGCCTCACTCCCGCTGGCCTCACTCCTGCCGGTGTCACTCCCGCCGGTGTCACTCCTATCGATGTCACTCCTGAGGGTGGTGCTACTCCTGTAGGAGGTATGTCTCCTAGCTTTGTGACTCCACCACGACCATCTTTGCAGCCATCTCCTATTGGGTCTACTAGTAGACATGTGCGTTCGACACCTCAACGCGATACAGGGTCTGGCCCGTCTCGTAGATTGAGGTCATGCTCTGGAGCAGGAGGTTCTAGGAGTGGATCTATAGGTAGGTCTAGAGGCGGAGGAGGCGGTTGTTGTGGAGGCAGTGCGACGGACGTTGTGTCGCCCGCTTCTACTCCTAGGACGAGTACCTCAGATGTAGGTACGCCACGCAGTACACCACGCAGTACACCACGCAATCAGAGAAGGCTTACCAAAGCCTGTGTGGTTAGATGCTGAGGAGTGGGACATGATTCGTGATGAGCAGCAGCAGACTCCTGATCGATATCGCCAGCAGCAAAATGCCGCAGCCACACGTCTAGAGAGGATTGGACCATCACATTTGGGCAGCGGCGGATATGACACGATGCATCATGAGTTTGTAAGTACCATTTCATTTATTGAATTTCTTTGTGTTAAATTTCTCATATATATTTCTCTAATCTTTTTATATTTGTTTCAAGAGCTGGCAATGGGTCGTCCTCCAACACAAACGGAGGAGTCTTATGGATATAGTCATGGGTTGACTGCACTATTGCAGGACTTGGAGGGACGCGGTGCGATAGTTTCATGGGAGCGTTTGCGATGAGGTAATTAATTTATAAACTTGGTTTTTACTTGTTTGTAGTTTTCATGTGAATTTATCTCATTCCATTAATGTTCTTTGTTGCAGGACTATTGATATGGAACGTTCTTTGCATGTGTATGGCAGTGGAAGACCAATATTTTTGTATTTGATTTCCATATGGCAATACATTGCTTTGCCACATTTTGTAAAAGCGTCATATATGACAGTGGTTTGCCACACTCTTGTACATGGTTCATTATTGAAATATATAACTTCTTTTGTACATGGTTCATTGTTCATTCTGATTATCTCTTTTGTGTACAATAATACTCTGTTTCATGAAATCATATTTCGGTTGTCATTAGAGTACACATCACATGTACTCGGTTTTTTTTTTGGGTAGAGTGTATTGTCTTTTGTTCAGGAACATCATGGTAATGTTGATGTAGCAAAAGACAAAACACACTACCCAAAAACATTTTTGCAGGTATGGTCATCGGTATACGCGACGGTACTCCCAGTAGTGTCATCGGAATAACCGTCGGTACACCCAAGAGGCGATGCAGCAGAAGCCGATTACCGACGCATATATCGAAGTTTATATCGATGCATATAGTGACGTTTATACTGACGCATATACCGACGTTTATACCGACGCCAATACCGACTCTTTGGTACCGACGCGCAAATCGACCTTTACACCGGCGTCGCGGCAAATAAAGCCGCATTCATTTTCCTCAGTAAAAACCTCGGTATACCATCGATCTGTTGTAGTGCAAACATCTTCATCCATGTCAGCAGGCTTCTTTGAGATTCCATTTACTAGCTTCCATTGCCTCCTCTGAATCAGCATATCCTTAATCTGATTCTTCCATGGAGCAAAGTTTGTGCCATCAAATTTTTGGATCTCAAAATGGACTTTGCCTTGCAAGTTATAGCTCCTCCTTGGAACACTAGAACTAGACCCTAATCTACCATATGTGCATGAGATCTTTGATGCCATGATGATAGAGAAATGAATAGAATGATAATGGATCTAGAAGAGGAGCAACCAAAAGGAGTATGTCAGAATAAATGTGCTCACACCAACAAGTGTATCAAGGAGTAAATCGACCATTGTATAGTTGACAAAACCAAAAATTTGGAAAAAATTTTGCCAGAGTGTCCTCTACAAAATGAGCATATGACCAGTGTCAAAATACCATAAAAATCTAAGTATTGACATGTTTACCTGCATAGTGAATCATTGACTCCACTGCATCTAATTAGTTACCCAAAAGAAGCCAACTAGGCTTATCGAGCACCTATGATAGTTAGAGCACATTGGCAGCTACGAGGAACCCTATGTTCCATGCTCGCACTAAGCACATTGAGGTGCGTTATCATTATGTCAGGGAGACGTTCTCTGCCAGAGAGATCAATTTGGCATATGTTCCCACACAAGAGAACATTGTAGAGTTTTTCACAAAGGCTCTGCCTCACGAGAAGTTTGAAGCTTTCTGCAAAGCTTTAGGCCTACTTCCTTTTGTGGATTGATTCCACATAGCTTGGCACTTCCTTATACATGAGTGCCAGTTGCTTTTTCACCGCATCACTCCCAGGGGGGATTTGTTGATATACTTAGGAAGTGATGTGTGTGAACACGCTAGGACCATCGGAGCACTTTTTTCCCTCTTTAGGAGGTCCCCCCCCCTTGGCTTCTATATACACCTATAACCCTAACAGGTCTTTTAACTTTGTACATTCTAGTGGCAATACATTCAGTATTGTGAATTGTGCTCCAAGATTCTTCTTCTTCCTTGTGTCATTTGTGTGCTTCCACAGACCTCAAACTCCAACACCCTCTTGTGGAAGGTTGCATTTCCAAAAGTCCCCTCCTAGCGTGATGCAAGGGGAATATGCCAAGATAGGTATAGATTTTGTTTGTTGATGAAAATGTAAATTGTTGTTGATAACTGAAAAAGTGTTGCTCTGGGTACCTATAAAGGTAATGCCAATGCCCAAAAAAATACCTAAGGCTTTCGATATGAAGAGTACTCCATAATATATAAAATGAGAACTCATTGAATTTTCCCAGATGCTCCTCTCATCCAAATATTTACATGGAAGGATAGAGATAGGGAAAACAAAAGTTAAAGTATAGACTTAAACATACTTCCCCAACTCTCAAGGTTGGCCAGGCCTATCAACTATCAATCATATGCTCTCATCTATAGGTATCTACCAAAAAATGTATACAAGAAGTTAGTAAATTGTCCACCATAAGGTTTTGAATGTAGAGTTGGTTCCCCTCTTATTCATAAAAATATATATCATGATAATATTCAAGATCTTTGAACATCATATATAAAACTTGAATATGACCTGTTGAGAGCATATACAAATATGTGATTGCTTGTGCAATCAAATAGGACTGATGTGACACCTCTTGGAGCTAACTTCCTTTGGTTCATGTATCTAGCAAGCTTTTGACCCTCCATGTTTTATGGACCTACTAACACCTACCAAGTAATGAATTGAGCTTGGCTTATGTGCAAAATATGACGAACCACTCAACTGTCAAGTGCTTCTATAACTATCAAGTAAGGATAGTATCAAAATCAGCCAATGATGGGAAATTATTGAGTTCCAATGCCTTTTGCCCAACAATACTACTATCCCATTTGATACTCTTATCTTATCACACAATCTATACAATATCTATCTAAAGTTTAGTTGGAATACCCCAAGTGCCTAGCAAGACCCATGTTGAGTAAAGAACCATGTGCTCCTCTATGCATGGTTCTAGTAAAGTATGGAGAAGCACAATTCATACAAAATAGAATATGATTCCATTTGATCCCATTATTATGGAATTTACAAGGCAATAAAACTCTATGGAAAGTAGTCAACAAGGCGCATATCCATAATTTTACAATCAATCAATAAAATATCCAAGCTATCAAGAGTATTCAAGTGGATATGATGAGTACTATTATCATATTTATGGTTGTAAAGATCTTGAGTACATACAAGTTAGTATACAAATATTTGTCATCAAGCCATGTCTAGGTGTGAGAGCTCTATTTGATTTCCGGAACCCTTCTCAAAAGTTTATAAAATAACTTTCCCATAAATCTAGTTGGCTGGTAGTAAGTGATTTTACCAAAAGATTCCAATCATCTTTCCAAACAATTATTTGAATTTCAAATTCAAATAGAGCTTGCAACACTTCATCATGGAGAAGGTATTGGTAGGTGATATTAATCATGTTTATGTGTGGACAGATGAGCAAGTTGCTGATACTCTCACTAAAGAACTTGGAGCATAGAAGGTGAAGAAGTTTCAAAAGATGCTTAGATGAGAGGACTTGAAGTTGAGTTTGAGAGGGAGTGTTGAGATATCAAGCTCAACATGTGATTATCAAGGATGAAATGTACCACTTTTTGTTTCTCTTACATGTATAGTGGCTATAGTGATATATGTCAAGGATACTTTTAGTGATATTCACTAGATTTATCTATCAAGATTGATGGTACATTTGTTTTTTGCCAAGTCCTCATTTGTGGATATTATAATTTTCTTATGTATTGTTCTTTATACATTGTATTGAATGTATTGTTCTATTAGGCCATTCTTGTATGTTCTCTTTATGTAATAGAAGAAGTAGAAGAAGATCATTCTTCTTTGCCTGAATCTATGTGTGCTCCTCCCCTTGTGTGTGATAGTGTGTGAGAGCTCTATTCCTTCTCCTTTATCTTGACAGATAAATCACCATGTGCTTGTAATTATTTGCAATTGTGAGTAGGCTTTGATATTCTCATCTTTAATAGAGTAAAATGTTTTCTTTATTTATTTTGTTTTCTTTTTCCTCATCATTTGGAAATTCTTCTAAACTTGGATATCAATAGGACAAAATTCCAAGAAGTTTGGCAAAAATTAACTTTTTATCATACCTTAATAAAAAGAAGTCTACCTCTTAATGGTATTTTGCTCATACTTTGAGCTAGAAATATTGGATTTATGTGATCCATTGGGTTATGTAGATTACAATACATTCTACAATTTTCAAAATATTGGAAAAGCTTAATTGTATTGAAAATTGATTAAAAAATGTTCTTACTTGATCAAAAGGTCATCATTTTTTATTGGAGGTGCAACATCAATATATATCATGTTTGTAAGGGGAGTAATGTTTCAATGATTTATTGATTACAAAAGTTTATGCTGTAATTGTGCGAGCAATGAAAACGAGCACTTCTCTTTATGGCATGAGCAATGAAAAGAAGCACTTCTCTCTATGGTGTTAGCATGAAAATAAGCAGTTCTCTCTATGACATCACATCTCTATCAAAATTGTGAGTTAATTTGTGAGAGTAGTGAATTTTGTTAATATCATTTTTGATTTGGAAATGACATGCTTTGATGCAAATTACCTCTCCTAAAGGATTGAAGCCCATTTGAACTTTATTGTTTTTACATGCATCTAAGATTGGTTAAAATATTAGGTCAACAAAAGTCCATTAAAAGTCATCTTTCTTTAGTGGAAAGTAGCCACCTACCCCTAACCATACATTCGAACTTTCTTCAATAATGAGTCAAAACTTATTTGGGATCACATGGCTACTCTAGAAGACATGCATGCATACCCCATGAATCCGAACAAGGCAGGCACATCTAGCAAAGAGTATCATACTATTTTGAGAATTCCAAAACTTGAATGCAAATTTGGTTGGTTCTATATAGATGGTCTCAATCCTCAACTATTTAGGCATAAAAACCCTAACTAGCCCTTTTTTTATTGTGTAGTGATCAATTTTCTTTTTATCATGGGTGTGATCCTTTCCTTTTTCGATCATGGGTGTGATCCTTTCCTTTTTCGATCATGGTTGTAATCATTTCCATTTTTGATTGTGGGTTTTGAGGGTGACATGCATAGATGTTTGGAGATGCCACTTGGGACACACCAATAAGATGTTTAGGCAATCAATATTTGCTATGTAGGAAACAATTTAAAAATAACAAAAAGTACGAAAGCATTTCTCTTGTTATCATAAGTGCACCAAGAATGACGGCTTCGATACTATGTTGAAGATATACAAATATAGGTAGGAGACACAAAGAATAAAAAAGTGGACACATGTGGGAGGTTTAAATAGTTGTATTTTATTATTATTTATGAATAGTTACATATATATGTTCATTGTTGACTTTTGATATGTCCTTTGGCATGTCCATATTATTCAAGCATTATTAATGCCAATAGATGATGACGTTGGATGACCGCTAAAGATTGGATCAAGATAAATGTGAAAACAAACATATGAATTGCTCATATATCTTTCATGCTGAGTGACGTATAATTCATTGATATCAAGAGTAATCTTCATGTTATACTTTATAGAATAATTGAATGTTATATGGATTATAATGTATTGAGGTTCTTAATATTTGTGTTTTGATTTAGCAAGTGAAGAATCATGATGGCATGGATGCACGTGGACTTATTCAGATATTTTTGAAGATAGTTATAAGATAATGTTTTAGATATTTTTGTTAAAATATTAGATTGCTTAGAAAGCGACGTTTTTGTAAACATAGTAGATCATTTAGAAAGCAAAAACTTGTAAATAAAGAAGCTTTTTGTAAATGCATGCTTTTGGAAGTGCCATCCTCATGAATCTTTTATTCACAACATAATGAGAAATACCTATGAATACACATACTCTGATAGACTCATCCATCAGGGTATGTGGGGGGAGATTGTACCCAATCTTGTATTCAGTCTTTTATCTCTCTCTATTATGTGAGTACTTTTGTGAGATTTTGTTTTTGTACTATCTCTACATATGTGCATCTACAAGGTGTAGTCAATCCTGGTATCAAAGCCTGCATGCATCTTTGGAGGTGGTTTCTAGATGTCCGATCGCGATTTACGACATCCGTTCACGCTTCAATATTTGTTCTCATTCATTATTTCTCATCTGGTCTAGTAATAGGTTTTGATTCTATATAAGGCCATGGACCCTACCCATAATACCGAGGATTTTGGTACATCATGCCTATCGGAGATATCGATTGAGCAACAATTCGAGCTTTTGCGGCACAAAATCCAACATGCTCCAAATGAGATAAAAGATGCGATGTTGTACTCCAATAAATGTAGAGTGATCATAACAACATAGTTAAGATGGTGAAGGCCATTATCATTCTCAAGAGGAAGGCACACATTCCAAGATTGGTGCCAAAAGTTTCCAATTTTCTCAATTCGATGGGTGAAAGGATGATCAATTTGTTCTTTCATGGCTATCCCAATTTGATGAATGTTATTCTCACAAATCATATTTTAAAATTGAAACAGTTAAATTTGTTACTAATTATTTGGTATGTAAGGCCCAAATATGGTGGAATGTTTTGTGCCATATAACTAATCACCCTACCACATGGATCCCATTTCAAGAAAAGAACAAGGAGTCCTTCCTTCTCAGTTCCACTTACATGCTCATCAATCATGGATAGATTTTGGATGGAAAGATGGAGATCTTGTGTCTACCTACATTGAATGATTTTGGCAATGATTATTACTTATTCATTCACTTGAAACGCTTCCTAAAGATACCTTGCAACGAAAGTATGAAGATGGTTTGAAGATGGGAATCCAATCCAAGCTTAGCACACTACATCCTAAGATTGTCTATGAAGCTATTTCTTTTCCACATGATGCTGAGAAGGAGTTTTAGTCCGTCACCATGTCCACTCACTTACAACAAACACGTCAATGACAATAACCAATCAAGCCTAATTTTTATTTCAAGCATCCTTTTACTACTTTTTCTTCCCCTTTTCAGTGCCCACCTACTTTTTAGCAACCTACTTGATCCAATTTCTCACCAATATAGAATACAACCCCTGTACAACCTGCCAAACCTCCAAACCTTCAAACTATAATGATTGATGCTCAACAAAAATGACCCTGTATCACTTGTTGGCATTGTGGTAAGTTTGGTCATACTAAAGCTAAATCTAGGTTGCGAGCTAATGATATGAAAACTTTCGGAGCTCATGTACACAACATGGAGGTGGTTCATGAAGACACTCAACCTTATTGGACCAAAGTATCATTGGAAAAGCATCTAAGTATCTTGGGTAATGAAATTTCTATCCATTCTTTACTTTGCATGTAAGATACTATTAATGGTAAAGTTGTTAATACTTTACATGATGATGGTAGATCTCATGATTTTATTTCTTACACACTAGTGCAAGATCTGCAATTATAGCCACTTCCTTCTATCTATAAAGTTAAGGCTGTATTTCAAGGAAATAGATATAATGTTGCAAGTGGTGCAGAACGTTCTGTTTTTTATACGTTCTTATGTAGATGAATGCATGTACTTAATTGCTCCTTTGCAGTCCTAGAATGTTATGCTTGGCACACCTTCTTGTCATCATTATAATCCAGGCATTGATTATCATATACGTACAATGAGTTTTAAGTTTAACAATCAAGATATTTCTTTGTGTGCAATGCATGAATACCAACCAATATTTCCATTAATTAGTCATACTCAAGTACAATGTGCATTTAGGAAAGGCTACAATTTATGTATTGTTATTGTCAATAACATAGTTGATTATACATATACGCTTCCTAATGCACATAAATCATTTATGGCTTCCTGTCAGGATTGCTTTATGGCCAATTTTCCTTCTTAACTACCACCTTCTAGGGGTTCTCTTGACCATAGTATAGAATTAATTCCTGGTAGTTCTTCTCCCCAGAAAGCACCTTATAGGCATGGACCTTTACAAAAAAAAGAAATTGCTAATCAAGTTAAGGATCTACTACACAAAGGACCTATAAGGCCTAGTTCCCTCCTTTGGAGCACCTATTTTCTTAATGGAGAAGAAGAACCAGACTTATAGGATGTGCATTGACTATAGAGTGCTCAATAAGATCACAATAAAAACTAGATAGCCTATCCCTATAATAGATGATTTGCTAGATAAACTTCGTGGAGTTAGTGTTTTTAGCAAAATTGATCTTAAATCTAGTTCTCAAAAGATATGAATGACACAAAATGACAGTTATAAGATTGCCTTTAGAACTCAAACTAGTCACATTGAATTCATGGTAATGCCTTTTGAACTCACTAATGCACATGCTACATTTGCACGTATGATGAATAGCATTTTTCTTGATTACCAAGATTTTTCTCTTATTTTCTTTGATGACATACTTGTCTATAGTGAGAATGATATTGACCATTAAAATCATTTAGCAATAGTCTTTAATTTGTTACCCAAAAAAAACTTTATGTTAATCCTCAAAAGAGTTCTTTCTTCCAAAAAGAATTCGAGTATTTAGGAGATATTGTTTCTAGTCAAGGCATTGATGTAGATCGAAAGAAAATTGAAGTAATTGAAGAATGGCATGTACCTCAATCTGTGAATGATATACGATCTTTTCTAGGGTTAGCTAGTTTTTATAGAAAGTTTGTAAAGAGGTATTTCTTATTTAGCACTTCCACACACATAATTATTGAAGAAAAAGTTAAAATTTGCATGGGAGTAGCACAACAATAATCCATTGAAAAACTCAAAAATGCACTTTCACATGCACCTATTTACAATTACCAGATTTTGCATAACCTTTCCATGTAGTTATAGATGCTAGTGGTTTACGTATAGGTGTTGTATTAATGCAAAATGATAATCCAAATGCATTTGAAATTTTCGCTATTGTGCATGTTTTAAAAAATTTGGAAAGATTACTTTATGGGTTTTGAAGTTCTAATCAAAGTAGACCAACATGCTATTAAGCATTTATTAAATCAACCATTCATTTTCGACAGACACATCAAATGGGCTTCATTCATACAAAAAATTCAACCTTTAATTTGATATCAACCTAGAAAAGCTAATTTCATAGATGATGCCCTTAGTCGCTTCCCATCCCCACAAACAAATATTGTTTCAATCCATAATATTTATGTTGTTCATATTCATTCATTTCATGACATGGTTCTTACTTATGCATCTGATTTGTATTTTTCAAACATGGAATGGTTTCAATAATTCTACACCATCTAATGAGGATCACTACGCTTTTCATAATGGATTCTTGTATTTCCAACACAAGTTATACATCACAAAAGTTTTCAAAGAATTTGTTATGAAAGAGATGCATGAACCATCGTATATGGGTCATAGGGGCATACAAAGTACTATTTCTATGTGTAAAGAATTCTTCTTTTGTCCAAATATGGAAAAGGATATTGCACATTATGTTTCCCATTCCATTGTGTGTCAACATGTGAAATGACATCATGATGAAGCATTTAGATTACTAATGCCACTTCCTAGACCTAATGGACCATGGGAACAAATCTCTATGGATTTTATTATTGGTGTTCGTATAACTTCATCTGATAATGATATGATTTGGATAATTGTTGATATGTTGAATAAACAAGCATATTTCATTCCTTGTAAAAAGAGTCTTTTTGCACCTCAAGCTGCTAAGTTATTTATTAAACGTATTTTGCCACATCATGGTTTTCCAAAAGTTATTCTTTCAAATCGAGCTGTTCGTTTTTGTCATCACTTTTGGGCTGCATTATTTCAAAATTTAGGTTCTAAAATAGGCATTAGCTTTGCATTTCATCCTCAAAGTAATAGGCAAAGTGAAACTATGAATAATACTATTTTAGGTTTATTACATTGTTATTCTTTAGATAATTCAAGTAATTGGATTGAGAAAATTCCTTTAGTATAATTTGCATATAATAGAAGAACACATACCCCCATAAGGAAGACTTCACCTAGGATGTTGTAATGTAGTATCTGATCTGAAAGTGCTGTGTATGGTGAATCTCAGTATGAAATTGTTGATGGTAAGAAGCTTCCTACTCCCATGACTCTTAGTCAAAGAGATATTCCTATGGCTGATTCTTTTGCACAAGATCATATTTATACACTTCATGAGGTTCATGAGCACATTAAAAGGAGTCAAGAACGTTACATGTGTAATGTTAATAAGAATCAAGTAGCTAAACAATAAAATGACTTTGTATGGTTACGAATAATTAATAGACATCTCAAAAATATTTCACAACATCCTAAGATTAAAATTGCACCATATTATTATGGACCTTTTTGTATTATTCAAAAAATAAATGAGAATGCTTTTAGACTACACATAGCTTCTCATTGGAGTATACATAATTATTTTCATATTAGTTTATTAAAATCCTCGAAGGGAACTTTACCACTCGCTTCTATTTTAGATGATCCTCCTTTACTTGAAAAGGATGTTGAAATTTAAGTTCGAGAGAAAATACTTGATTATGATGCTACTATTACACATACTGCTAAACAATATCATTGATATTTAGTTAAATATAAAAATCGGTCACTTGGAGAATCTCAATGGATTCATAAGACATTATTAACTCCACATTATGATAATTTGATTTTTTGCATATCATAGTCATATTAAAGTCTAGTTTTCCATTTCCATGCATGTCTTTTACATGGAAAATGCATATGATTGTTCAATGATGGGACATGTGATTGACCATCCATGTCTATTTTATTTTTATCAACTGAGATCAGTTTCTCGTCAACTGGGAGGAACATTATACTTTATGGAATAATGGAATGTTATATGGATTTTAATTTCTTGAAGTTTTTAATGTGATTTGTGTTTTGATTCAGCAGGTGAAGAATCATAAGGGTGTGAATGCACGTGGACTTATTCAAATATTTCTGAAGATAATTATAAGATAGTATTTTATATATTTTTTGTAAAAATATTAGATCACTTAGAAAGCAAATTTTTTGTAAAATAGTAGATCGCTTAGAAAGCGATGTTTTTGTAAAAATACTAGATCGCTTAGAAAGCGAAGATTTGTAGATAAAGTAGATTTTCATAAATGCATGCTTTCTGAAGCACCACCCTCATGTATCTTCTATTCACGACGTAATGAGAAATACCTATAAATACACATACTCTAATAGACTCGTCCATTAGGGTATGTGGGCGGAGATTGTACCCAATCTTGTGTTTAATCTCTTATGTCTCTCTATTTTGTGAGTACTTTTGTGAGCTTTCATTTTTGTACTATCTCTGCATACGTGCCTCTGCAAGATCCGATCAACACTTGAAAAACTCTAATCAATAAAAACCATGTGACATGTTTGATGACATGAAATAGAGACAAGAGATTTAATCTCACAAGAGTAAGAATCATATGTATACATTAGAGAATATGACATAAATACACATAAATAGTTGAACATTCCAAACATAAATAAATAATTAAAAACATAAATTTTTAAATAATTTTAACCAGCTATCCTCTTTAGGTAAGCTTTGATCATTTGAAATTTTGCACATTTCAAAAAATTCATACAAAGTTTTTAATCTTCTTTACATGCAATTCTTCCTAAACTCATTGCATGAGCATTCTACTTCCTTAGTCTTTTACTTGGGTTAGCACATTAAGTGGTTCAATCTTCCGATCCTTGGTAGTCATGGAAAAGAAACTTTTGCCTTCCCAAACACCCTTACTAGATGAGGACTCTATCCCACCACTTATCTTTAGTCCCAAGAGGAGTAGCATGCATAGATCAGGTCATAGAAAAACTACAAAGTGAGCAGACATACATATCCAAATTATGGCATTAGACAATTTAGACATAGAAGAAGAGACATCTACCATATTTGAAGAGTATTCGTAGGGAGACGTAATGATAGACTATATATATTTTTTTCAAACTACAATGGGAGTTGTCACTCGACAACCAAGAAACTACTTAGTGGTTGTATAAAGTTGAGTTGTTGGAATTTTCTCATTTCCTATGGTAGTATAAGGCATCGAGGGGGCAAGAGAACAACTACTACATGGCCTGCAACTTAATAATTATCATATATTTGGTAATTTTTATATAGTCATTTTTTAATTGCAATATGAAGACCACGATTTGTTTGCATGCACTTCGGGTCAATAAATGGAGGCCATAATTAGTATTGAAATGGGAACCCACAACTACTATCTCATCTCCAATGTAGAAATCGTCAAAGACAATTGTGGATGAAATGGCTTCTTTAGTAGATATGTTTATTTCTTAAGTATGAGTGTATGAGTCATAAAAATTACACTATGTAATTTCTTGAGGTCGAACATGGTTTAGAGATAGATACAATCTTACAAAACCGTATCTTCTATGAATTATATGGAAAAGACAAGTTAAAAGATGGATACACAAAAGTTTCGATCTATGTGAATGCATTGCTAATGTATGTAAAGAGCAAAACACTATTGCAATAGTTCAATAAAACGCTTCCATGTTTGATTTTTATAGTGGGTACATATGATACACTTATGAGTGTACACTTGAAATTGAAAATATATGTTCAAACAATGTCATAGTTGTCTAATAAACATACAATATCTTCGAGTACAATAGCAGGAAAGGCAAGTGAAGTTCAATCTAGACAACCTATCAAATTGAAATAGAAACTTCAAAGGTAAACTAAAGAACCTAGTACTTCACAATAGTCTATAGAATCAACTAAGCCATCCTTCTACTATAGAAATCACAAAAAGTGGAGGTGCGTTGGAATTCTCAAGGCACCTTTGGATGGGAAACAATTTGTTATTTGTACTTGGAAAAATAAACCAGCAATATGATTTACATATTGAAAATATGAAAGATGAACTCATTTCTACTAAGAATAAAGCATCAATTAAGGTATAGAAAGACTTGGAGCTAATAAAAGAAAGGTTCTAGAGAGGTGAATCAACGTCTACAAGAAGTGCAAGATAAGTTGGAAGATAAAGTAAAATTGATTTGTGAACTACAAGTTTGGAAGAAAGATTTGGATCCAAATAAAGAAGCAATTACAATCAATTGAGAAGAGGATTTTGGCTCTCAAAGTAGATAATGCAATTTCGAGGAGTAAGGAGAAACCCTATCATGAAATAGATACTAAGTTGTAACATCTGATACAAGACTTAGACATGGAGATATGCTATCTAAGTTCATAAAAATTTTAGTTTATTGACTTAGAAAATATTCGAGAATGCAAAAATATATGGTCATAAATACAAGATCTAGTTCTTATTTTATTGGATAAGGACAAAATATATTTGAAAAAGGTACTCTTAAATTTGAATTAATAGATATGCAATTAGTTATCCAAGATAAAGGCAATCATATTGTGGCATCGAAAAAACTTGTTGGGACACTGAAGGAAATGTTGTGGAGGAAATTGAAGAAATCAAAGAATTAGAGAAAAATTACTTGTGGTTCTAAACTTTCAAAAGGAAAGCTCTACAATTGCAACCCTACATAAGATGGGTTGCAAGTCCAATGTTAGAAATCTTATTATCTCTAGAGAATATTGCATATTCAAATGAAAATTTCTATGTAAGTGATGCATAAGTACCTAAATAGTAGTTCAAATCTAATAGATGAAATGCATAGGAAGGTGCATAGAAAGATGTTATGGGATGCACTCTAAGTAGACTACTATTTAAGTGTGTTTTATTTTGCTAATTGTGATGTGAGCAGTCTAAACATTGGAATACAATAGGATTTGATGTATGTAACTATATGTATTGTTTCAAATCATGATTCTATTGTTAGTCATTTATGTTTTGGGTACATATTGGAAGTAGTAGAGAGACCTAAAAGACTTTGAGTATATGCAATCAAAATAACAAATGTGGTATGCAGGCTCTTGTGTAATTATAGTGCAAGAATAGTTGTACCGTGATACCACGCAAAATCTTTAGGTGTAGAGAACTCTTTTGCCTTTCCTACCCTGAAAGGAAAGTTCTTTGATGGTTTGGATTTGGAAACGTACATGAAGGCGTGTATGGTAATGCATACTTTTGATTAGCATGCATGCTAAGGATTATATGCATACACGGAATGTAGAATTCAAGTAATATATGAGAATTAGGTTGCTAGAATGTTAAACATTATGATAGTATGTTAGTAAAGGGAATAAGAGAGTACGACTGCTTTGGCTATGGAACATTTTTAGTGAATACCTTTCTATTTGGAGGTACCCTCTAGAGAAGCGCTTGTGTTCAAATGAAGGTAAATAAACACATTCTGTTGTTGTGTGGGTACAATAATATGGGGAGAATATGTTGGTACTTGGAACATAAATTGAATTGAAGATGGAGACTATGCAGAGAGTGGAAAGCTTTGGAGATACAAAAAAATTACATACAGATAACAGAAGACAATGAATAAGATTGTGCCCAAAGAAAAACAAATCTATTCAAGTATCTTTTCAACAGCATTTCAACAATCCCAAATAGTTCCAACAGAAGAAGAACGTTGATCAAAGATAAAGAATTTTCTTGCTCATTAACTTAACTAATCTTCTTGCTGATAATTGATTACCCTCTATTTTATAAGATAAGGGATCTGGCAAATCCAATGCCCTTCATATTTTTTTTTAATATAAAGGAAGTTCGGCATTAGCCTACTCTCCCGGACTTGAATTAAATAAAGAAACAAAAGTACAATAGAAGGGAACTAGTGCCCACGGGACCCCCCGAGTCCCACAAAGCGGGGGAAGCTTGTATAGAGCCTAGGTTGCATTACAAAGAAGGTTAATCACCCTCTCATCGCCCTCATGCGGGGCCCATTTGGGTTTGAGCTTGTTGTTGATCAAAAGGAGGACTTGATGGTGCCTGAAGGGGGGGATTTCTTACTGTTAACAATCCTTTTGCCAAGGAGGAATAGTGATTTCTCAATCGACCACTCCCTGGGGGGATCACCGAAGTTGAGAGCACATCTTTCCCGCCATATTTTCCACAGGACTTCCCCTCTGATGGCGTTCCAGAGTGCCGCGGAGCAGCCGATCGCTTCTCCCAAAAGGACTTGTTTCCAACTAAGCTGATTTTGAAGTCTGATTTTCATTCCAACCGTCTGCCAGATTCTGTTGGAGTTGGGGCAAGTAAAGAAGATGTGTGGGACATCTTCGATAGACCGGTGGCAGCGTTTGCACCAAGGAGGGATCCCACAAAGTTTGCTAGCCTTATGGTTGGTCCAAATTCCTCGATGAAAAATTTGCCATAAGAGGACAGACTTCTTAATTTCTATAAGGGGGTGCCATATACCCATGAACTTCATGTCCCACCGAAGCCGCGTCCAAGATAGGCACCACTTCTTGTTGAGGTTGATCTGATGGTCAATCGTTCCTTTGATGTTCGGGATTTTGAATAGGCTATTCCCATTGTGCCATTTGAGACCAAGTGAGTTTGGTGTGTCGTGTCCCATGAGAAGGCGAGTCTTGTGACGATCCCATGCGAGACATCTGCTTTGCAAAGTGTTCCATTCTTTGTACGAGATGTTGATGCCAGGGTCAATATCCTCGAAGTTGATCCAGCTGTTGGTGTCATGTTTCCAGAGGTGTTTCCATTTTTTGAAGCCTTTGTTCCATAACTTCTTGGCATTTTGAATGTTCCAAGACTCCACACTCCGGATGCCATGTATCGGAAACCAGATAGAGTCGTTTTGTCTGATACCTGCCACCCACTTCCAGTCCTCACTAATTCTTGTGAAGCTTTTGACTTTATTCCAGCCCTTCCAAAGGGAGCACACAAGATTGGAGCCTTTCGGGAAGACGGGGATCGCGGAGAATAGCAGGGTCAAGAGGTCAAGATTCTTCCAGTTTGGGAACCCCGTGAGAGCCAACTCATTCTTGTTTCTGAAGATCAGCTTGGCCCACGAGGCCTCCTTATTGCACCAAGCCTTAATCATCCATTTGGCTGCCAGTCTGTTAGCCATACACCCAATGTCCAGGATACCAAGCCCCCCGTTATCTCTAGGGCTAGTGCAGATGGCCCATTTGATTTTAGGCACCCCCCTTCTGTTATGATCACCCATCCAAAGAAAGTTTCTACAAATACTATTCAGTTTGGACAGGCCTTGCTCATTCGGTCTCCAGCATGACAGGAAATAGATGGTAGAAGAGAGGAGGAACGTGTTGATAACCATCGCACGCCCAGCGAGATTGATTTGCATACCTCTCCAAAAGTTAAGCTTGTTTTCGAGTTTGGCTAGCACCCAGTTCCATCGCTGTTCCATAGAGACGCCAAACCCCAAGGGGATTCCGAGGAGTCGAAAGATTTGGCCCTGCGGAATGATTTGACAGCCATGATCAATGAGAAGGCGGGGATGAGGTCCCACAATAGCTCTAAATGCGGTCTTGGAGTGGTTGATTCTGGATCCAGAGGCTTCACAAAAGGTAGCAAGACACCTCCAGAATGTCTCCAGGCTGGTATTATCATTGTGAACGAACGCGTTCATATCGTCGGCAAATAGTCTCATGGTGATTTGACTGTGGTCGTGAGGCAGCCGGAGGCCTTTGATATTGCCAGCCTCCACATGATGCGCCACAAGCCTGCTAAGCCCCTCAGTGGCGATGGCAAAAAGAAGGGGGGCCAGTGGGCACCCTTGTCTAATAGATCTTCTAAGTTTGATCGCCTTCGAAAGTTTGCCGTTGACGTTAATTTGGGTCGTTGCGTTTCCGAGAAGGGTCGCGATCATCTTGGTGAATTTCTGGCTACATCCGAGATCTTGGAGCGACTGCAGAATATAGTCCCATTCTAGCCTGTCGTAGGCTTTGTCAAAGTCGATCTTGAGGAAGACCACATCTTGATTAGACTCATTTGCAAATTGAATACCTTCCCAAATGTCCATAATGGTTTCCAAGATAGACCTTCCTTTGATGAAACCTTTTTGGTCCTCACTTAGCCACGTTCTCAGGTGGCACGAGATTCTGTTGGCAATGACTTTGGCGATGATCTTGTATCCTGTTTGGAGCATCGTAATAGGCCACCAGTTCTCGATTCTGTTCTTTTCCCCTTTCTTGTGTATTAACTTGATAATTCCATTATTGAGGCAAGAAGGAAGAGCACCAAGCTTTAACGCTTCTTGCCAAACCATCCGAAGAGGGGTGGCAATCACCTTCTTGAAGGATTTAAAGAACTCGTTAGTGAGTCCGTCTGGTCCCGAGCTTTTACCCAGAGGGAGGGCATCAATGACCTCAATAATTTCTGATTCGGAGATAGGGGCATGAAGCAGGGAGAGGAGGTTGGGTGGTATCCTACGGGGGGACACCCTAGAAATGGCCGCCATACAGTCCCTTCTATGGTGGGAGAGGGGGTTCGAGGTTCCCAAGAGTCTCGTGAAGTGCCCTTCGATGATGCCAAAGTTATCTTCTTCGGAATTGCATACATTACCATGTAGGTCTAGCAAAGGGGGGATCGATTCTCTGTTATGTTTCCTTTTAAGGATATGACACATTTCTTTGGTGGGTTTGTCGGCTTTGCCAGCCCACCAATCCTTGAAGAAAATTTGCAAATTTTTCCTTTGTATTTCTTCCTCATATCTCAACACCGCTCTGATTTTTCGGAGACCTTTCTGGGCTTGATGTTTTCCTTTGTTCACTTCCTCCTCGAGCCTCCAGAGTATGTGGTAAAGAGCTTCCCTACGAGCCCGCCGCACGGTCTCGAGAATTTTCTTAGTTCTGATCATGATCTTTCGGGACTTGTCGACTGCACTTCTCCAGCACTTGGCTGGGGACAAGCCGGAGGCGAACGCCACCTTCCACACATCGGCAATTTCTTGATGGACGGAGGGGAGAGAGAAGGTGGTTGCATTGGCGTGGAACCACGGAGCCTTGCGGATCTTGTTGGAAGGTTGAAAGGTGATAACGATCGGGTAGTGATCAGAGATAGTGAGGTCAGTGCGTTGCGTGATGGCTGGGTGGCCCCACTGATGAGTAAAACTCTGCGAGATGTAGCATCTGTCGAGTCTAGCTTTCCTCAGGTCCTCGCCCGCTTGGAGATTTGACCAAGAAAAGCCATTCGAGTCTTTGAATTCAACCAAATCCAGGTGAAGTTTGGTCCTGTCCCACGTTTCTTTCTCCCGACTGTCGATGACCCTGCCCTTGCCCATCCATCTGTCCATAGGGTCCTCCACCATGTTGAAGTCTCCACAGATAAGCACGTTGTGGGGAAGCGAGTCTAAGGAGGCCCATGTGTTCAGTCTCTCCAAATCCCCGTTAGGGGCGTACATAGAAACCATAGTAACGCAAAGTGGAGCACCAAAAGAAGCAGCGATCCAACGGTGGCTTTCATCTTCAATGAAGTTCTCAAGCTTTTCAAACTAGAGTTGATTAACGCCGATAGACGTTCCACCAGATCCCCGCTGGTGCGTCGTTGAGATCCAAACATGGGTCGAGGAGACCTGCCTAAGCCGTTTTTGGAGGTCTTCTCCATCGATTTTAATCGCTTGAATACAAATAAAATCTGGGTTTATGCTAAGGTCGCGGAGCCATTGACCAATGATGGTCGCTCTTGAGGGGTCGGTTAGCCCCCTAGCATTTAACGAGATGATGATCATTTTCGTAGTGATCCCTCTTTGCGGGAGGGAGCTTTGTCCTTTCTTTTCTTGGATTCATCTTTCTTTTTCGCTGGAATCGGATCCCGAATTAACAATAGGTTCTTGTGGGGGCTTTTCCAGGGTAACTCCATAGGTTGTTTTCCTTTGCGGGATGCCTCTTGCTGAGGAGATTTGGGCACCGTATTCAGCACCGTTTCCGGAATAGTCGATCCGATGATGGAACTTTCACTATCCATGTTGTCTTCGTTACTAGTGGTGAAGCCGTCTTCTTTGCTTGTAGCGTAGCCCTCCTGGAAGGTTTCTTTATTGTCAATAATCTCTAGGGCTTTGTCGTTGGTGTCAACCCCATGTGTGTTCCCACCTGGGTAGTCGAACTCATTGATCTCCTTTTCCAGATTGCAAAACAGATTGCTAGAGGGGGTAGCTAGCAAGTTGTTTCGCTCGCGATTTGCCCTAGGGCTTCTTTTCCTTCTTCTTCTGACTTCGATGAACTCGTCATCATCAGCTTGTGGATTAGGGAGGTCCTTGCCTTCCCCTTCCCTTGTCGAGTGGGTCGAAGCGCCTTTGTTGTCTTGAGCATTTTTGGAGGCATCTTGAACACGCTTGCTTTTTTGTCTCAAAGGGCAGTCTTTAATCCTGTGGCCTTGTTGGCCACAACGAAAGCACGCGTTGGGAAGGTTTTTGTAGCTGATATCTTGCTCCCATACCTCCCCTTCGCCCAGGTCCACTTTAATCATCGATGGAAGCAGCATGCTGAGGTCGGCCTCGACACAGATTTGGGGGTGCCACCTAGCATTGAACGAGTGTCTTGCACCTTCATAGATGAGACCACCAATGTCTTCGCGTGAAGCAAGCGCCTTGCCGATTGGAGAGACAATGTCCCACACGAAGTTGTACAGGAAGTAAGGAAGGTTAGGGAGCTCAACCTAGAGAGGGTACCGAAGCGATTTCGATTTGTCGGGAGTAAAGTCCGGGGACCATCTGAATAGGCATAGGGTCACCCTACCAAGCTGCCAGGTGCCAACGCTTAGGGCTCGGAATGCCATATCCTCATTTTCAAAGACTAGCAGCAAGTGGCTCGCCGGTAAGAACTGGCATTTGCTAACAGTTAGACCACGGGGGAACCACTCTTTTCGAAGCCATTGTCGCACAGTTTCGAGCGGGGGCCTAGGGCCAAACATTTGACCGACGAGGCAAACTTTCTTGAGCTCCTCCTGAGCAGACAGAACCGCAGGTCTACTGAGAGAAACCGTGGGGGATTCAGTGCAGTCGGGTGCTCCAGGGGCGACACACGACCCCCCCTCCAGCAGAGCAGCCAGGCTATCGGTCTCCCCAGGGGGAGGGGCCCGATTACTTTTCACAAGTGAGGAGGAAGCCACATCCATGGCCTCCTTTTTTTCTTTTGCCTTTCCTCTTAAACTGCTCCAAGCATGAAAATTGAAGGGCCAGAAATGCAAATAAAGGATTGATGATTGGATAACGTGACTTTACATCTCATAATAAATCTCGAAAAGAAAGCCTCCTTAGAACCAACTTAAAACCAAAACACTCAACGGCCAGCTGGTGCGCGCAATTCTAGAGATGAGGTCTGCAGTCCGGGCCGACGCGATGGCCACTAAAAAGGCCACGATGGCCCCAAGAATAAAGTCGAATTTTTTTTTTTTTTAAAACCCCCGGTGCCATGTCACCTCAACCAAATGACGGCCATGCAAGGAAGAATGAAGCGGAAAAATTCCCGCAGTGTGTCACGATAACGGCCTCGGGAATTGTGGTGAAAGGCCTCCAGAACTGCGATAAACCGGCCCTCCGAGTGTCGCGATACACTGGATACGGAGTGTCGCGATAGGCGCCTCCAGAATTGCCCCCCGAGTGTCGCGATACATGGACACTCAGAGTGTCGCGATACCCAGGACACGGACCCTCCGAGTGTCGCGATACACCGGATAGCGGCCTCGGGAATTGTGGTGAAAGGCCTCCAGAACTGCGATAAACCGGCCCTCCGAGTGTCGTGATACACTGGATACGGAGTGTCGCGATAGGCGCCTCCAGAATTGCCCCCCGAGTGTCGCGATACACGGACACTCAGAGTGTCGCGATACCCAGGACACGGACCCTCTGAGTGTCGCGATACACCGGATAGCAGGCGCGGCAGAAGTCTACTGCTCCAATTGATGATGATGAAAGAAAGCTACAGCAGCGTCGTCAGCAGAAGCCGCCTCCTTTTTTGTTGTTTAGGTCCGACAGTAAAGTCCATCAATGCTCTGACTGCAACTGAGCATTCCGGTTGGACGATGACACAACGCTCCGCCATGACGACGCGCCATCTCCATGAACAGCTCTATTTGAAGGTTTCCATTAAAGCTGCAGTGTCGACGCGCGCCTATTTTATAAGATAAGGGATCTCACAAATTCAATGCTCGATGATTTTCAAATTTTTATTACAGTCACTGCTTTTCAGCGGACCGTGAAAAAGCAAAAACCTCACGGAAAGCAAAGATTAATTGTGCGTCGAGCTTTTCTCACGAAAAGCCACGATCGAATAATTGACGAAAAGCAGGTTCAGCTTTAAAACCAGACTTTCTCAAGTGTCCTATCAACTTCACGCCCAGCAGCTACGCCACTTCAACTGCAGTTCAGCAGCAAGATATGGAAGATCTCCTAAGCGCTGTGCGTGGTTTACCTAGCAATATCCATGAACATATAGTCTGTAGGATACCTCGATCTTTCGCTGTCAACAAGAGTGTAGATGGCGACGGCCATCATGTTCTCCACGTCGATCTCTGCACAAGTACTCCAAATACAGAGGAAGACCTTATATTCGCACAGCTCGTGACTGCGTGGGGCCTCGTTGATAGAGTCAGCTTCTTTACCGCTCAGATCGGAAAGAACGAGGAGGTGCAGAGAGGGAGCTTTGCGGACTTCCAGCAGTTCTTCAGGTCTTGCAATCACCTTCCATTAGAAGTTGACTGCTCCAATAAACTGTCTATCATGTCTATTCAGCGCGAACAGGAAGAAGAAGCTCGACGCTTCCATGACGAGCATACTTCGCCATCCTCTTCATTTGGCTTGCACTGGTGGACTGATGAGGACACATTCGCTGACGGAACTCTGGATGATGATAATGGATGGCCGCTAAAGATTGGATCAAGCGAAATGTGAGAAGAAGAATACGAAATGCTGCCATATCTTCATGCTGAGTGGCTTTAATCAACAGAAACTATGCGACGTCTTTGACGTCCTGAAACAGAGGCAGGAGAGTTATTCCCGTAGGAGTTAAAAACGGTCGTACAGATTTCCTGCATATGATTTCCGTTTAACTTGTATTTACAATATCAACAGACGACGTTTGAAATGAGTTGAAGTACTGATTGTTATCTTTCGGTGTTAGATTAGCATTAAGATTTTAAGTTTGGTACCATATCTACTAACGAATCTCACGTTCGGTACCATATCTTCTAACGAATCTCATGCTCACTAAATATAATATCTAAATTTAAAAAGAAACGTTCTTCTCAACTTGAACTAGAAGGGGAGGCTACAACGCAATCACTAGAGAGGTGCTAGCCCACCAAGAGGGTTCTTAAGTGGATTTGACCCATATAATTATCAAAACTAATATTACCTATGGAAAACATAGAATTTGAAATTTAGAACCTGGATGGATGAAAGTGTCAACCATATAACCTTATCATCAAAATTATAACCATACATATTACATAGTATTTACCGAATCCAAACCCACAAAGATGTTTAGCTTCACGGCATTCACCAACTAAAACTTCGTGCCAAGTAAAGGGGATAGGATATAGCAATTTCTTCTAGGAGTGTTGAATAGCCATTTCCAATACCTTTGGGAAGGCCAACAAGCTTAGCAAAAATGGATTATATCTTCTTCGATATTGAAAAGGGTGCACATACTATAAAAAAATACTAATAAATGTTTCTTCTTGTTTATTCTGGATATCTTTGCTTATTAGCATAATGGCATCTCCATTGAGCTGAATGGTTTCCTTTCAGTAGTTAAGCCTACTTGCGACAACTCATGTTCAATACGTAAGAATTCATCTTGAATGTGGTTAATACGTATAGTCGTGCACATCCTTTCAAATACATCAAGTGAGAAAAGTTGCATGTTATGTTTATTTATTCCTTAAACATTCCCTTCAAATGCATTAAATTCCTGTGCTTTTATTAGTGAGATCATGAATGAAGTCTTATCTCTCACCTTTTGGGTTTCTATAATTTTCAACATATCTTTAGTAGAGGTTTTAGTGTTATCTTCATCAAAAGATGGTATTTAATGGATAATTATTAAGCCTCAAGATGGTGCTTAGTGGATCGAAATATGAATAAAAAATATGATATTTTAAGCCTGAATATCTAATAATCACTTCATAATTACCTCGTTTATCACAAGTGTTGAAAGTCTGGACACTTGGAGTATCATAAAGCAAGGAGCCAAACATGAGATACGTGTACCCTAGATTTAAATTTGAATCCCTCTCATATTCCTCAATCAATCACGTATCATTTCTTAGGTGTCATGAATCTCTAGGAAAAGCGGATCCTATCATTTAGGGAATCTTTTCCCAATCATATAAACAAACCATGTACTTTGAATTGGATAGACCCCACATCTGTTATTACTCAAGCAATTTGAATAATCTAGTGGGCCCCTTTCTAAGAAAGTCTCATGCTTGTTTAAGTGATTTCTTCTCACTATAGGTAGTCATAGATCACGTTCTATTTTGATGGTAAAAGAACTAGATAGCTTTCAATGTAGAGTAGAGTTTCCTCTTCACATATTATCCATTGTTATAATATTTAGGTATTTAAAAAGCTAATAAAATCTTCTAAAGTTGATTCAAAGATCTAGTATTAACTCTACATAATTTTAGAGAAATCGGATCTAGAGTGAACAATGGTCTCTGTATGCATATCTAGTTAAGGCAGTGATTAGCCTTTATTGGAGGAATTGTTTCTCCGAGTAAAAACAATTATTTTATGTAGGATGACTTGCATTAGGAAGGTATCCAAATATTGTTTGAGCCAATTCATTCGATAGGAATGTAGAGAACCATTGATTTGAATGAACAGAGGCTCTCTAAGTATACCTATGAGATCATTTTATCTTGAAGCTACATAGGGAACTTGAGAATTCTCCCATCAGTGTTATCAGAGCAAGGTTAGACAATCAAATACATTTAAATAGGACCAGAGGAAGCTATTGAAAACCTTGGAAGAAGAGGAGCTCCTGATCCAAGTTGAGAGGCATACATACAACCAAAGAGAGATCTTTTAATGAAGAACCAAGGCATCTATCATATCTATTTTGATACTCTTGAAATATACAATTAAAGTATTCTTGCATTAAAGAGCCTTCCAAGAGTACATTAGACTACACCGAGTTAGCATATAGCACCCATATTGAAAAGTTAGATAAGAAGAACTATTAGCCATAGAAGATTAGGATGTCTAGTTTTCTCATGGGCAGGGTTTATTCAGAAATTTTTAATGGAATAGATGTGAAGCCTAGATTGAGGGATAATCGAATTCTTGATCCATTGCAATGATAGGGAATATTCAGGATCTATGTGAGAAACTCAAGGAAGGTTATATTCTACTTCAGCCAAAGCTAAGAGGATTCAATTTAAGAATGAAATCAATAATCTAAGGAAGACACATAGTTAGCAACATCAATGTTTACATTATGAGGTGAGTGATGCATTGGGAACCATAGTTGTCACATAGATGATGATGACCTAGTTGCATAGACATTAAATGGACTTAGGGATGATGCAAAGTGGAAGGCCTTCACCACTTTTGTTTATATCAAACAAAATCTTCATTGAAAGAATTTGGGGATGTTTGGAGAAGCTTGAAAGTAGAGTTGCTACATGGTGAAGATGGTGCAAAAAACCAACACAGGACTTGCCCTAGCTCTTTGGATATGTAAAATAGACCTTTTAGGCTTGTGGTTAGTGTAATAAAACCCAATAGATAATTTGATGAAGTATTTTGATACCAATGCACCACAATGTGCTCTCCTTCTCGAGAGCTCCACGATGATATCCTCAGAGTAGAAAACTGAGCTCCAAGCACTGCACATGGTACTCCACACAGAGGCTGAAGAATACATAGAAAAAGATAGTACATAGGGAGCACAAACACAGACTTCTCAACTGTTACAAATGTGGTCAAACTTATAGTCTGTGGCTAACCAGACCCCTATATGTTTTATGAAAGAACATATACAAAAGTGTTTGGTGGCCATTTTGCCTTTCACATGGACACTAATGGTAACAACATCCCACGAAAGGCCAATATGGCCAAACTACCTATGGGAGAAAAATAAAGAATACGTGAGTGTAAGTATACAAGCTATACCTCCCACTTGATGGGAATGTTACACAATATACAAGTGATTGTGTAAGATCATGAATCAAGTAACCCCCATCAAGTGACAACAGTGTTGAAAGCTATCCTATGGTAGAGCTTTAGTCAAAGCATTTAAAACATTATCTCGAGTATGAACCTTCTCAAGAATAATGTGCTCTATGGCTAAGAAATCTCTAATGAAGTGATACCTCACCTCAATGTGCTTTGCCTTTGCATGATAGACCAGATTCTAGGCCAAAGCAATGGCACTCTGACTATCACTCAGCAAACGAGGAACATGCTCAGGTGGATCCATATCACAAGCAAGACGAGAAAGCCACAATGCTTCCTTACATGCCTCACTTGCTGCAACATACTCTTCTTCTGTGGTAGAGATAGATTGTGCCTGTCGGCACCATTATCACAGAAATAGCTTGTCATAATTTTTTCAATTTTCAAAATTACATCGTTATGCTGCCAAAATTTGTGGAAAATTAGTATGCATATGCATGCAAGCATATAGAACATACTAAAATTTTCTTATTTCTTTATGTTCTATTGAGCAATGGCTTATAAATAGTTTCTTTTCCGCTGCTACTTACTTGCTTTGAGGATACATATATAGAATATCCAAACTATATAATGATCAAGATGAATGACTAGTATCACTTTGATCAAAGAAAAGTATAAGATGTGGATATCTAGTAGATATCATTGATAGGAGAAATTAATTCAAGTATAAGACCAGGGGAAGTCTTAAGACAAGGGCAAGTGTTTCCAAAGTCATTAGAATAAGGAACTTAGTAGTTCACAAGTTAGAATTCTAGGATGTCTAGTTATAACCTAGAATAGAGGATATTTCATCCTCAAAGATTCCATGATCTAGAAGAATGCAAGTGGCATTTTGATCAAAGGAATAAAGTCAAAAGGAAAATATATAAAGCAATACATTTCGAAAGAGATAAGAATTTCTTCAAGTGAAAAGAATTGCCCTTTTGTAGGAAGGATAAAGTGAGACAAGGAATAGTATTACCAAGATCTCATGAGTTAGAAAATTAGAGGTAAGAGGTATCAAGGTAGTTTGACACCTTAGAAGAGAACTCTAAGAATACCTCCAAGTTTAGGATCCTTATAAATTAAGTATCTAGTTCATAAATAATCACTATAATCACATAGTCATGAGTTCTAATGCACATTTCTATGTGTATAGAATAAAGTAGTTTATTTCACAAGAAATAAAGACTTCAGATTTGTGGAATAACATGGGCGAATCAAGTTTGATTAGAATGCCTTCGTTAGAAATGGTAAAAGAAAAGTTGTGGAAGAACTTCCTAGATTTGGAGGTTGAGAAGGAATCATATCTTTATTCTATAATAGTTTAGTAGGGGTAGATGGGATAATTCCATCTATCGGAGATCCTAGATGGACTCATTTTCATTAAGCAAGCAAGGAAAGTCCGTAGGCTAAGAACTCTAGAGTGGCCAAGATGCAGAGAAAGGCAAGATTTGTAGAGAGCAAAGAAGGCAAGTCTGTGGGTCACATACTCAAGAGTGGTCAAGATATACAGAAAGGCAAGGTTTGAAAAGAGAAAATAAGGCAAGATTAGTCTAAGTTCCTAGCAAGGAGTTAGACACGGTAATATAGCAGGGAGTTAGCCACGGTTTACATTTATTATACAAGGTAAGGTTGTCTCCAGTAGGGAGTGCTACAACAATGCAAGGTCTTCAAGTAAGTTAGTTTCAAATAGAAGGCAAGTTGAGAAGCAAGTTTGTTGTCTCTATTTATAGTTACATCATACGTAGTGACCAAGTTTGAGCATGAGGGGAGGCTTCTACTAATCCGTGGAGAATTAGATCTCCAAGAGACACGATTAGTAAAAGCTACCAATTTATTTTGTATGCATTCATCGTGTACTATAATGAATTCATGCAATCATGGAGACTCTAGTTGGAATGCTCTAGCACTTTCAGTGAAAGTGAGAGCAACATTCCAAGAGTTTTCCTTGAAAGAACTACAGAAAAGGGCTGATTAGACCTCGCTATTCACCCTTTGCAACACCAATTCTCCTAGTGAAGAAGAAAGATGGATCTTATAGGATGTGCGTCGACTACCGAGCACTCAATAAGATTGCTATCCGATACAAATATCGTACGCCCTTGATTAATGATCTTTTAGACACTCTAGGTCGAGCCGTTGTATTTATTAAAATAGATTTCAAAAGTGGCTACCATCAGATTAGAGTAAGTGATCATGATAAGACTCAGTTAATCCAGAGAAGATTCAGCTGTTTCTTCTGAGGATAGAGTATCTACTGATGGGGTTCAGTTGGATCCCAAGAAGGTTTCGGTTATCTTAGTTTGTCCTACTCCTGAGGATGAGGAGCAGCTTTGGTCATTTCTAGGACTTCTCGATTTCTATCAGAAATTCATTCTTTATATTCTTCGATAGTAGTGCCTATGAAAAACTTGCTTCAAGGCAAAGTTCCATTTGCATGGAAGCAAGAGCAACATGATATTTTTGATACTCTGAAACAAGTTGTTTCAGAGGCTCCGATACTCAAAGTGATAGATTCATAGATCCTCTTTGAGTTAGAGACAGATGCTTGTGGCACAGCCATCCGGAAAGTTTGAACCAAGATGGTAGGCCAATAGCTTTTGAGAGTAAGAAATTGACCAGTGCCCCATGCAACTAGCCAATGCATGAATAGGATTGTATTCACTTAAAGTCTAGAGACACTATCTTGAGCGTGCAGACTTTAAGGTATACATAGATCACCATACACGATTATTTTTTGTTTTCTAGTTAGCTAAATCTTTGAGGCAGTCAGGCTCATTGGGCTAAGCTCATACAGGAGTTTCACATGGAAATCTTGTATAGACGAGCAAAGCGAATATATTTGCGGATGCATTATCACGTATAATGTATCAAATGAGCTTTACAATTCTAGAAAGCTCATTGCTTCAAGAGATAAAGGAAGCACAGGTGGAAGATCCACATTCGAGCCATCAGTGATGACTCTATTATAGGAGAAGGGACAATTTCAGCTGTTTCTTCCCCTAGCAGAGCGAACAAATCCATTTTGTATTCTAGTTTATCATAGGAGAATGGAATAGTTAGATGGAACGGAACGGTTTGCATACCAGATTCTTGGGATTTGAGAAGAAAAGTCATGCATGATAACCATGATGTGCCTTTCGTAGGACATCCAAGTGTTGACAAGACAATACAGCTGTTAGAAGAACATTTTGGTGGCCTGGATAGCTAGAGTTGTCCACACTTATGTTTAACACGTTTTATGTATCAAGTCAACAAAGTAGAAAGGGTAAAGACACCAGGTCTTTTGTATCCTTAACAGATTCCAGATCCAAACTGGGACAATGTATCCATGGACTTCATAGTCGAGTTACCATGGACCGAAAGGAAGTAGGATATGATCCTAGGTGTGGTAGATAGATTGATGATCCATAGGGATCATGACTTTGGTCCATAGGGATCAATTCATACCCACACAGAAGACGTTAGAAACTCCACACAGGGATCAGAGTGTTAGACATTGATCCACAAGGATCAGTCCAATTGATCCACAGGGATCAGTTCATTTGATCCACAGGTAGCGGAGATGTTTATCCAGCATGTCTTCATATGGCATGGTTACCGACATCCATAATTTCAGATAGGGATGTCAAATTTATAGGACACTTCTAGAAGTTTGTATTTGACAAACTGAAGGTGTTATTAAAGATGAGTAGTAGTCATCATCCTCAGATAGATGGTGAGACTGAGAGGGTCAACCAGATTTTAGAGGACATGTTGAGGGCATATGTGTCTGAGAGAGAGACAGATTGGGATAGTTATTTGCCACTAATTTAGTTCGCTTATAACAACTGATCTCACAAGGTGATAGGTATGTCTCCTTTTGAGATGAGCTATGGCATGAATCCCAATGCTCCCAGCACCATAGGCATGCCACAACAATGTCCTAGTGCTTTAAAGTTCTTAGAAAATGACCACACAAATTAAAAAATAGGTAAAGCCAAGATACAACAAGTCATTGATAGGGCTAAAGAGTATGTTGATAGAAAGAGATCTCCTAGATCATTTGAGAAGGGAGACAGATTCTTTCTTTAGGTACGAGCTAGATCTATTTCACTCTCCATAGGGAAGTGTAGTAAGCTATCACCAAGGTTTTGTGAACCTTGGAGGATAGTTAAAAAGCTAAGTGAAGTTGCATACCGATTAGAGCTTCCTCCATATTGTAGAGTTCATCCAGTGTTTCTAGTTAGTAAACTTCAAAAGTATATTTCTAGGGAGGATAGTCTAATAGAAGGTATTTTTTATTTGCAAGAAAGTAATAACACGGATCATTCTCCAGACAGGATGTTAGATCGGAGACAGAAGCAATTGACGAATTGTGTCAGCCAGGAGTATCTACTAGCCTGGAGAGGATTACCATTTATTGAATCTACTTGGGAATCAAAAGATCTACTTTGCAAGTACTTTCCCTCATTGATCATTGAGGACAATAATCTTTAGAATGGGGAGAGAGTTTGAGACATTGATCCACAGGGATTAGTGCATGTGATCCATAGGGATCATTGATCCACAGGGATCAGCCTATTTGATCCACAAGGATCAATCCATGTGTGTGAGGGACAAGGGCCAGCTAGCCAAGGTCCCAAGCTCGGGGGATACCCTACCGTACTTTGGTAGTAATGGGAACTGCTATGGTAGTAATGGGAATAAGTGTTGCATGATGGCCACATGTTCACACTAGACTATTCCAGATCATTGCTATTTTTAGAGTATGCCATTGCTATTTTTAGAGTACAAGAGGGTATATGTGGATGGGAGGAGAGTGTCACACACATCATTAAAGCGATTTCTTACAACAAATGCAATATCTAGTCTCGTAGCTACCATAGCATACATGAGACTACTAAGAGTAGATTGATAAGGAATTTTGGTCATGAATTCCTTGTCCTCATCTGATTTGGGACAATCATCCTTGCTCAATTTCACATATGTGGGTAAAGGTGTACTCAATGCCTTTGCACCCTGCATATTGAGCCTGTGAAGTACTTTGGATATGTACTCACTTCGAGACAAGTATATGCATCTTTTACTCCTATCATGAGTAATTCTCATGCAAAATATGTTTGGCATCCCCCAAATCCTTCATATCAAATGTCTCACTCAACTTCTTTTTGAGAATTGACAAGCTATAAGCGGACTTCCCAACAATCAGCATATCATTGACATAAAGTATCAAGCATATCAGGCTGCCATCTAAGCATCTCTTTGTGTAGAGACAATGATCCTCATTACTTTGAGAATAGCCTTGAGACTTCATAAAAGCATCAAACTTTTGGTACCATTCTCTAGGGGACTATTTAAGTCCATATAAGCTCTTCTTGAGCTTAAAAAATAGACTTTCTTTGCCAGGAACTACATAATCCTTTGGTTCTTACATATAGATCTCATCTGTAAGATCTTCATGCAAGAAAGCATTTTTCACATCCATTTCGACTAGCTCTAAGTCCTCCATTGCAATGAATCCAGGAAACATGCATAGGATAGTCATCTTGACATTTGGAGAGAAGATTTCCTTGAAATCAACACCATGTTGTTTCTTAAAACCCTTTGCAACAAGTCGTGCTTTATACTTTGGAGAAGGACTATCATATGTGAATTTCAGCTTATATACCCATTTACATGGTAATGATTTCCTACCCTTTGTCAAAGGTACTAAATCCCAAGTATCATTCTTGTGAATAGAATCCAACTCACTCTTCATGGCACGCTTCCACTTGACATGATCCCTTGTGTGCATAGCCTCTTTGTGGCAAGAAGGCTCACCGACATCTGTTAGCATAATGAAATCCAAACCACAAACATATCTATCAGGTGGATGTGAGACAAGTGTAGAGCGTCTCAATGATTGTTGAACAAGGACATTTGTAGACTTATCTGATCCAACATTCTCTTGAAGATCACTATGTGGAGCATTTTTATGCATGCTAACTGGAGGACTAGTCATTAGGAAAAAAGGTGAACCCTGGATGGGCCTTTTAGCTCAAGGAGTGATTAGTGATGGACCAATCAGAAGAGGGTGGTGGCCACAGTCTATACCCTATAAAATACTAGGCTGAAGGGGGAAGAGGGGACAAGATTCCTCTATGTTCAGGGTTGTCTTCTAGAGAGAGAAGAAATCTCGTAATCAGGCTGGGCCCAAAAATTCAAAATTTTTTAAAAGTTGTAAAACTCATCATAATACCATTAAATGACCTCCATATCACTTTTCAGGGTCAAAAGTGCTATTTTTGACTTCTAATTCAAAATCCGTGCATGTTTGTGGACTAAAAAAGTGACTTTTTTCAAAATGACTCAAAAAACTCTATTTTCCCTCTTCAAACTCCCATTTTCATACCCAAAACCCAAAAAGTCATATTTTTCACCTCTATTCCCTCCATACCATACAACAGAAGCATTGTTTCTCCTCCTACCATTCTCCCAACTTCTGCAGCAATGACAACAACTCTTACTCCCATGGGAAGCTCCAGAGCTCGTAGGAGACCAAAGGACGAAGTTCACACAATGACGTGCCACAACATCAAAACAATGGAAGGAAGTTGGCTACCACAAGAGTTTTGCAAAGGTGCATGGGTGTACATGCAGCCATCTGGACTTGGTCCTCATCGTGTTCGAGATCGTGGAAATTTGGATCTTCATTGGAAAGGTAAGCTCTTAGGCTTCAAGCAGCAAACACATGGTGGGATGGTTGCTATTGTACAACATGTCTTCACAGTTTCAACCATGAAGTTAGAAAACTCCAATAGAATTAGATATCCAATCCATTGTGAGTATTTCTATTTTCTCAATGCTTCATGGTGTTAAATGTCTTAATTACTCATCTCATATGTTTTTCATTGCTACAGTCATATTTCCTTCTAGTTTAGTGGAAGAGCAACCACTTCATAGTCTCACAGGAACTTTCAAAGCATTACATGCAGACATTGGGGCATTAGTGTTTCCAGATGTACCTCCTGCTAAACTTATTCATGAAAGGATCTTCTTTTACACTCACAAGTACATTGTTCCTTCCACAGATGGTGAATATGGAAGGTTGGAGATTATCAAAGTTGACTCTCTTCTTAGTTTAGAGTGGCCAAAACCTGATTTTTGGTCCATATCATCTTTCAAGCGTAAGATGGTGATGGACATACATAACTCTTTAAAATTCACACGAGTATCTAGATCAATAGGTCTTCATTGGACTCTACCAATCCATTGCTTTGTTTTCATATTTCAAGGCATTCCTTTTGTAGAAACTCCTACAATGTTCCTATGTAAAGATATTACATACGAAGCAGTAGAAGGATTGTTAGGGGAAAACTGGGGTTATGTAGAAGGATTGTCAAAAGGGGATAGATATCGTTGTAGAATTGGTGACACAGGTATAGGGTTTCGCTATTTAAAACATCGCACCTCATTGTACATCAGATTTTATTATGATCGTTGGATGTGTAAACTAGGAGAGTGGATACCTTTGCAAAGCTCGGAGGGATCTTTAGCTTCATTTGAAATTAATGTGAAGTTACCAAACAATGATATGGAGGTGGTTTTAGTTAATCAACATTGGAACTTGGCCAACTTGAGAGAGCACTTACTTATCATGGGATATGACGATCTTCATGATTTCAAATTTCGAATACGAGGGAACAAGGTAAGAGTTGTATTCCATATATACATATAGATATATATATATATATATATATATATATATATATATATATATATATATATCTTATTTTATCACTATTGTTCATGATTTGAAAATGTTTTACTCTTTTATGAAATGTCCACAGATTGGAAAGAGATTGGAAGACAAAATCAAGGTTCTTGCAGATTGGAGCATGGATGGAACTGACATTTCATTGTCATAACTCTTTTTTGTAAAGATACTGTGAAACTTGTAAACAAACCTATTTTTGCAATGAAAAATTTTTCACATTTGCTTCAAGGATATTTTGGCCACATTCTACTTGTATCTGTACATTCTCAAGGTTTTTCTTGAAAGAGCATTCTTATTGTTTATTTCCTTTGATGTGATCTCAAATGTCAAAGTTTTCCTTTTCAAGACTCTTATGTTTTAATTTAAGGAAAAGTCACTTCTATGAAAAAGTGGGACCCATCACTTAAAAATTCTAGAAAAGTTATAAATAGGAGTCCTCTCTCCTCATTTCTCACTTTTGCAACCACATTGAGTGTTAGAACAGTCTGCATTTGCAAGCTATGGCTTCCACCTCTGTACCTACTAAGAGTGCACGCCACAAGTTTCTAGATTTTTTGGAGGATTCAGATTATAAAGGTCAACATGACCTATATGATCTTCTCTCCAAGGTTCCTGACCTCCATGGAACCGTGCAAATGAATGCCGATGCTTTGGAGGAGCTACTTCAATATATGCAAGTTCATATATTGCGTTTCTCCATTGAAATACCACCATATGATGGAACTTGGGTTCCATGTGACCTTCTCACCTACATTCACAAAGGTGATGAGGCTTTTGCAAAACGATTGAAACGGTTCCAGGCAATTGCAGAGGAAGCAGGGCACCTTCTTGATGAAACTATGCCACTTATAAGGAAATTGAATAGGAAACGCAAGATGGGTGCAAAATATCTTTCATTCATTGCTGCCACAATTTTCTTTGTGAATGAGGAACCAGAACCAATTCCTCATGAGATCCCTCATCTTCTTACAGGTGGTTTTGTCGAGGATAAAAAGGAACCACCTCAAGAACCCTTGAATCTCCTATTAGAGAGAGAAGCTATTGAGAAAACTTATCCTCTTGGTGTGGATGATAAGTTGAAAGAAGTGCCTAAGCCATCCACCTCTTCGGAGCCAGAAGCAACTATTCCAGAGGTGGAGATTGAAACTTTTTCAGTGGTTCTTGTCGAGGGACAAGAATATTTGTTTTTACATGATGTAGAGAAGGCATTTGGGCTACGGCTTGATGAATGCCTAAGTTTGTTTTGTACTTTGTCAGAGTGTCCTTTGGATAGTACCTCTGAGTTGTTGGAGAGAAAGTGTTTGCCATTTGGTGACTCAGTGGCCGACACAATAAAATTGGTTTGCAATGACATACTCACAAGTGAACATGAACATATCACAGAAGAACAATTTCATAATGCACAAGAAAGGATATTGGAATCAAAAATTCCCGCCTCACCAGTAATCGAGCAGAGTGGGATGTCCCACTCCAGCATTAATTTACAACTTCAAGAGAGAGGAGAAGAAGAAGATAGAGTTCAGGATGTAAGTATCTTCAATTCATGTCATTCATTCTTACAAACACATGCAGCTACTAATCATAAAACTTTGTGGAGGAGGTGATTGAAGTCGACAAGTTTGCAGCAAGGAGCGGAGGTGATCGAGTGGCTCGTGGAGGTGGCTCATCCCTTGCAAACTACATTGGGAAACTTCCCAAAGACCATTTTGTAATTATCCATAAAGAGTTCAGTCCTCAGGGCCACTTCATGACATGGTGTCTAAAGGCCTTAAGTAAATTGCTTTGTTTATCAACCATTACACAGGGGAGTAATTGTATCTTTTTAGTTAAAAAATCCCTTGTAACTACAACCTTAGGTTCCAACTTCCGTGGAAAGGTCTTAGGCCAAATAGGCATATCTCTAGGTCTAGGTGTTAGAAATGTTGATCAAATAGCAAACTCAATTTTGACTTACACCCTACCCATGGCTTTGGAGCGTCGAAAGAGAGTCATTGAGAAACTCAAAGC